>NW_026507049.1:0-42877 GCF_026875155.1 Cherax quadricarinatus | reverse complement strand
AGTTGCAGTCATTGCCTTGTTGAGCATAAAGCAAACAAATCTCTCCCTTGCATCATATTTGTCATTTAATTTTGCCTCTGTGGTACTGGGAAGACTGTCATAGCTAGATGTAGCAGCCCAAGCACTGACTAACTCATTCGCCCTATACAAGGGATGAGGGTGCGCGATCTGCCCAGTTCTATTTATGTCCCTCCATGCCCGGCTAAGTGGGGTGTGAGCATTGAGTCCGTTGACAAATTTTTCCCAGTCTGTTTGCCGCAGCTCTGTCATACCCTCTCTGGCAGCAGCAAGGGCAGTTTGGAAGAGCCTCAGCATTCCAGGGGTATGATGTTTTCTATAGGCTAGGCCTAGTCTGCGAGCAGTACGTTTCAGTGTACGAAGTTTAGAATCATTGTAATAAGTATGGTTTTGAAGGAGGTATGATTATTATGGAAGTTTGTTGGGTTTAGAGTACCAAGAGGTTTCAGTGGCAGCTCTAAGTAGTTCTGAATACTGCTCACAAGATCATTGTTAAAGGTCTCTTCAGAGGAACACTCATAGGAATTATACCAGTCAGTCACATGAGCAACAAAGTTATCATGCTGATCAGTGGGAACATTAAAACGTTTCCGTTTGAATATCCCACCAGGAAAGATAGTATTACCAATATCTAGTGAGGTTAGCCTAGGGAAATGATCAGACGCTATATCTGTTACAATGGAAGACTCACAGCTGGCAGAAGTAATGTTGAAGCCCAGGCACAGATCAAGGACACCTCCATAGATATGTGTGGGTTCAATACACAAATAACCAGCACATAAAAGAGAGAAGCTTACGACGACGTTTCGGTCCGACTTGGACCATAGACAAAGTCACACTAACAGAGGTGGAGCAGGACGGCTATATATAGGCAGGAAGAGGTGGAGGTGGTAGTAGTAGTAGTAGTAGTAGTAGTAGTACAAGAATTGTATATAAAACCGACAGGATGAAACCAAGACACATGCACAACACCTGGGCGTCCCCACCGTAGACGTTTCGCCATCCAGCCAGCCACTGGATGGCGAAACGTCCACAACAAAGACAACCAGACGCCGCACATGTGTTTTAATTTCATCAGTAGTTGTAGTAGAAGAAGAGGTAGTAGTAGTGGTAGTGGTAGAAGTGGGAAATAAGGATGACGAGCTAGTCAAATACAAAGGAAGGGGAGCACTGCAAGAGAGCTAGATGCCCACAGAGGGAGAGCAAGCGCACAGAGGTGCGTAAAAGGGGAAGTGGTGAAGTAAAATAAATGAAGAAGGAACAGAAATACGAGACAGGAGAGAGAAAGACAACCCAGAGGAGAAAAGGAGAGAGGAAAGGGGAAGAGGAAGAAGAAAAAGAAGAGAAGAAAAAAATGAGGATTCAGGTTAAGTCACGGGTGTTCTGAAGTTTGGAGCATTTTACAATGTAGTGGGAGAGGAAGGCATCTACAGGGGACGAAGCCGGGGCTGAGGTTCATACAAGGAAAGTTGTGTATTAGAGAGGATTCAACTAGACGGCGACTGTTCGAATTGGAAGTAGGGAAAGACAGTTTTAGCAGAAGACAGTCAATAGGATGGCTATGATCTCTGACGTGACAGAAAAGAGCATTGTTAGTGTCGGCAAGCCTAACACTATTTTTGTGCTCCCTAAGTCTGTCAGAAAGAGATCGACCAGTTTTCCGAAGTATTGAAGAGGACAGGAGGAGCAAGAAATAGAGTAGACACCAGGAACATCTGTAGAGGGAGGAGAGGTATGAACGAGATTAGTGCGAAGAGTGTTAGTCTGGCGGAAGGTAAGCTTGATGTCTAAGGGACGGAGAGAATTGTTGAGATTAGAAAGACCGGAAATGTAGGGAAGGCAGAGGATAGAAGAGTTCCCATGAGTAGAGAGTTTGGGAGAGAAGAAATTGCGTTTAGCACGTGAGAGGGCAGAGTCTATGAAATGGGAAGGGTAGCCAAGACGGGAGAAACGAATATGAAGAGTGGAAATTTCTGATGGAAGGAACTGAGGATCACAGATGCAGAGGGCACGGAGAAAGAGGGAGATAAGAACACTTTTCTTGACAGGGAAGCATGATAGGAAAAGTAGTGAATGTACATGCACTGTGCATAGGTTTCGGTAAACGGAAAAGGAAAACCTGTATCTGAGCGGTGGACATGGACATCAAGGAAAGGAAGTAAGGAATTAGATTCCCATTCAGCTTTAAACTTAATGGAAAGGGCAAGATTGTTAAGAGCTTCAAGAAAAGGTTGGAAGAGACTGGAGTCATGAGGCCACAGAGCAAAGATGTCATCCATATAGCGGAGCCAGAGTGAAGGTTGCACATCGAGGGTAGGAAGAAGACAGTCTCGAAGTATTCCATGTAAGATTAGCAAGGACAGGAGAGAGAGGAGAGCCCATAGCGACACCGAAGGTTTGAGAATAATATTTCCCTTGGAAGGAAAAGGAGTTAGAGTCCACACAGAGGCAGATCAGATCAAGAAAGACATCAGTGGGGATAGGGAGATGAAGAAACCCTACATGGGCCTTCTCTCTAAGGAAATCAAGGACATCATCAAGAGGGACATTGGTGAAGAGGGACTCAACGTCAAGACTAAGCATCTTACAGGTTGGGAGAGAGTGAACCCGTTCAATGAAGTCTTGAGAGTGACGGAGGTGGGCAGGAGAAAAAGTACCAAGAAAGGGAGTGAGGGTTTTGGCCAGCCAAGAAGCAAGAGAATAAGAGACAGAACCTCTAGAGGATATGATAGGACGAAGAGGAATATCAGGTTTATGAGTTTTGGGAAGGCCATAGTCGGTATTATATACAATTCTTGTACTACTACTACTACTACTACTACCTCCACCTCTTCCTGCCTATATATAGCCGTCCTGCTCCACCTCTGTTAGTATGACTTTGTCAATGGTCCAAGTCGGACCGAAACGTCGTAGTAAGCTTCTCTCTTTTATGTGCGGGTTATTTGTGTATCGTTCCAGTCACGGTATTGTGCCTTTATGTTATTTATGGACCCCGCAGTTAAGCGTCATATTCTCTCCAACTTTTTTAATGTTCTTCCCTCTTTTAAACCCCTCTTTCGATCTTATGAGGCTGCTCTTATTGCTACCCGGCGTCGTAAGAATCAGCTTCGCTTCCTACGTGACTGTCTTGCTGAACAAGTTCTGCCACCTTCCTTCTCCCACTTCCTGAAAACCAACTCACTGGGCACTCCCTTTCCTGATCATGCCCGTCTCCTACTTCAACAGTTCATTCTTTCTACTAAATCACAGGTTGAAGATGCCTTCTTTACTTTCCGTCAACGTCAACGTGCTCTCTTTGCAGCTCTACCACAGGATCTCTGTAACCTTCTCTCTACCATTGCCTTTGACACTGCTCGCCTGATTGCACAAATTCATTCTTCCAAACTACAAAATAAACTTCAACGTCTCATCTCAGCTAGCCCTTGGTCTAAATTCTCCCTCACTGACTGTGTTACTAATCTGTCTTCTGTCTCACTCTCTCAATATGAGCTTGAACTTCTTGGTTTTGGTCTTTCCTTTGCCACTTCGCCTACTCCTCGCGCTGGTATTTCCCTGATTAGCACCACGAAAAGTGGACAAGTCAGGAAGATTACGGAAGTGAGATTGACGAAAGGAATCAAAAGAGCTAATCAGGAAAATACCAGCGCGAGGAGTAGGCGAAGTGGCAAAGGAAAGACCAAAACCAAGAAATTCAAGCTCATATTGAGAGAGTGAGACAGAAGACAGATTAGTAACACAGTCAGTGGGGAGAAATTTAGACCAAGGGCTAGCTGAGATGAGACGTTGAAGTTTATTTTGTAGTTTGGAAGAATGAATTTGTGCATTCAGGCGAGCAGTGTCAAAGGCAATGGTAGAGAGAAGGTTACAGAGATCCTGTGGTAGAGCCGCAAAGAGAGCACGTTGACGTTGACGGAAAGTAAAGAAGGCATCTTCAACCTGTGATTTAGTAGAAAGAATGAACTGTTGAAGTAGGAGACGGGCATGATCAGGAAAGGGAGTGCCCAGTGAGTTGGTTTTCAGGAAGTGGGAGAAGGAAGGTGGCAGAACTTGTTCAGCAAGACAGTCACGTAGGAAGCGAAGCTGATTCTTACGACGCCGGGTAGCAATAAGAGCAGCCTCATAAGATCGAAAGAGGGGTTTAAAAGAGGGAAGAACATTAAAAAAGTTGGAGAGAATATGACGCTTAACTGCGGGGTCCATAAATAACATAAAGGCACAATACCGTGACTGGAACGATACACAAATAACCCGCACATAAAAGAGAGAAGCTTACGACGACGTTTCGGTCCGATTTGGACCATTGACAAAGTCACACTAACAGAGGTGGAGCAGGACGGCTATATATAGGCAGGAAGAGGTGGAGGTAGTAGTAGTAGTAGTAGTACAAGAATTGTATATAATACCGACTATGGCCTTCCCAAAACTCATAAACCTGATATTCCTCTTCGTCCTATCATATCCTCTAGAGGTTCTGTCTCTTATTCTCTTGCTTCTTGGCTGGCCAAAACCCTCACTCCCTTTCTTGGTACTTTTTCTCCTGCCCACCTCCGTCACTCTCAAGACTTCATTGAACGGGTTCACTCTCTCCCAACCTGTAAGATGCTTAGTCTTGACGTTGAGTCCCTCTTCACCAATGTCCCTCTTGATGATGTCCTTGATTTCCTTAGAGAGAAGGCCCATGTAGGGTTTCTTCATCTCCCTATCCCCACTGATGTCTTTCTTGATCTGATCCGCCTCTGTGTGGACTCTAACTCCTTTTCCTTCCAAGGGAAATATTATTCTCAAACCTTCGGTGTCGCTATGGGCTCTCCTCTCTCTCCTGTCCTTGCTAATCTTTACATGGAATACTTCGAGACTGTTCTTCTTCCTACCCTCGATGTGCAACCTTCACTCTGGCTCCGCTATGTGGATGACATCTTTGCTCTGTGGCCTCATGACTCCAGTCTCTTCCAACCTTTCTTGAAGCTCTTAACAATCTTGCCCCTTCCATTAAGTTTAAAGCTGAATGGGAATCTAATTCCTTACTTCCTTTCCTTGATGTCCATGTCCACCGCTCAGATACAGGTTTTTCCTTTTCCATTTACCGTAAACCTATGCACAGTGGCATGTACATTCACTACTTATCCTATCATGCTTCCCTGTCAGAAAAGTGTTCTTATCTCCCTCTTTCTCCGTGCCCTCGCATCTGTGATCCTCAGTTCCTTCCAGCAGAAATTTCCACTCTTCATAATTCGTTCTCCCGTCTTGGCTACCCCTTTCCCCTTTCATAGACTCTGCCCTCTCACATGCTAAACGCAATTTCTTCTCTCCCAAACTCTCTACTCATGGGAACTCTTCTATCCTCTGCCTTCCCTACATTTCCGGTCTTTCTAATCTCAACAATTCTCTCCGTCCCTTAGACATCAAGCTTACCTTCCGCCAGACTAACACTCTTCGCACTAATCTCGTTCATACCTCTCCTCCCTCTACAGATGTTCCTGGTGTCTACTCTATTTCTTGCTCCTCCTGTCCTCTTCAATACTTTGGAGAAACTGGTTGATATCTTTCTGACAGACTTTGGGAGCACAAAAATAGTGTTAGGCTTGCCGACACTAACAATGCTCTTTTCTGTAACGTCAGAGATCATAGCCATCCTATTGACTGGTCTTCTACTAAAACTGTCTTCCCTACTTCCAACTCGAGCAGTCACCGTCTAGTTGAATCCTCTCTAATACACAACTTTCCTTGTATGAACCTTAGCCCTGGCTTCGTCTCTGTAGATGCCTTCCTCTCCCACTACATTGTAAAATGCTCCAAACTTCAGAACACCCGTGACTTAACCTAAATCCTCATTTTTTCTTCTTCTTTTCTTCTTCCTCTTCCCCTTTTCTCTCTCCTTTTCTCCTCTGGGTTGTCTTTCTCTCTCCTGTCTCGTGTTTCTGTTCCTTCTTCATTTATTTTATTTCACCACTTCCCCTTTCA
The DNA here is from genome assembly GCF_026875155.1 of Cherax quadricarinatus. Lineage (NCBI taxonomy): Eukaryota > Metazoa > Arthropoda > Malacostraca > Decapoda > Parastacidae > Cherax > Cherax quadricarinatus. The sequence goes on along the minus strand of NW_026507049.1, from coordinate 36,898 downwards.
CGCACCTCTGTGCGCTTGCTCTCCCTCTGTGGGCATCTAGCTCTCTTGCAGTGCTCCCCTTCCTTTGTATTTGACTAGCTCGTCATCCTTATTTCCCACTTCTACCACTACCACTACTACTACCTCTTCTTCTACTACAACTACTGATGAAATTAAGACACATGTGCGGCGTCTGGTTGTCTTTGTTGTGGACGTTTCGCCATCCAGTGGCTGGCTGGATGGCGAAACGTCTACGGTGGGGACGCCCGGGTGTTGTGCATGTGTCTTGGTTTCATCCTGTCGGTATTATATACAATTCTTGTACTACTACTACTACTACTACTACCTCCGCCTCTTCCTGCCTATATATAGCCATCCTGCTCCACCTCTGTTAGTGTGACTTTGTCAATGGTCCAAGTCGGACCGAAACGTCGTCGTAAGCTTCTCTCTTTTATGTGCGGGTTATTTGTGTATCGTTCCAGTCACGGTATTGTGCCTTTTTGTTATTTATGTGTGGGTTCAAGGTCACCTACAATTTGCACATTATCATGACTGTTTAAGAGTGACAACAGTTGATTACCATTACGATTATCAAACTGTGAGTTTCCAATGCTTTTGTGTCTTACATTGTAATCGCCAATAATAAGAGTAGGTTCAGAATGAGCACAAGTTGGGACCTCCAAGTAATTAAACTTATCAGCAGGAGTATACAAGTTAAATATGTTGAAAGCAGAGTTCCCTATATAAATCCTAACACTGTGATATTGTAGCCCCTCTGTTTTCTTATGTGCAAGAAGTGTACGAATGGTATATAATACCGACAAGATGAGAGTAAGACACATGTGCAACATCTGGGTATCTTTATTGTAGACGTTTCGCCATCCAGTGGCTTTATCAATACAAATTCCAGGACATAACTTGAAGACAGTAGAACTATGTACAGAAGATGAGGTAATCAGTCCCTCAACCTAGGAGTAGGTGCGAACAGCACCACGACTATGGTGCTGTTCGCACCTACTCCTAGGTTGAGGGACTGATTACCTCATCTTCTGTACATAGTTCTACTGTCTTCAAGTTATGTCCTGGAATTTGTATTGATAAAGCCACTGGATGGCGAAACGTCTACAATAAAGATACCCAGATGTTGCACATGTGTCTTACTCTCATCATGTGCAAGAAGTTGATGGGGAAGTGATTTTTTAGTATATAGAACACAAGAGTTAGTAAATTTGAGGTTATATGCAACAAATGATGGTAATTTAGGGGGTTGGGATTTTTCAGGGACTCTGCACTCTTGTAGACACACAACATCAATGGGTTCAGTGGTTATTTTATGATGAAGGTCAGGAAGTCTTTTTCTAAGTGATGCAATATTCCAGCTTAATATAGAAAGTTTATACGAGTTTTGATCCATTATAGAAGTCCTGGGATTTTGTTGAGTTTCTTAGAATAATGAAAAAATTGTTCATGTAAACAGCAGACCTTATCAATGTCAGCAGTGTTACCCTGGTCCATGAGTTTTTTAAGTGCACTTCCAGTTGTAAGGCCTCGTGGGAGTCTTTGTTTACACAGAGTACGACGCTGTTCATGTGTGAATGTATGATAGGTGACACCACCACTCACATTACCTCCTCCACTAACATTACACACAACACTACAACTGTCATCACCAGCGCCACTACCAACATTGTGTTCATTACATTTATCAACAGTATTGTATTCAACATTAATGTCAAAGTGGTTAACCTCATCACACTCTTCACCACCACTTACATTATGCTCATCACTATTATTAACATTATAGACACCACTGCCCTCATCACACTCTTCACCACCACTTATATTATGCTCATCACTATTGCTAACATTATAGATACCATTGCCCTCATCACACTCTTCACCACCACTTACATTACGCTCATCACTATTACTAACATTATAGATACCATTGCCTTCATTATGATGCTCACTATAGTTATCAACACAAGTATTATATTCGTCATTACTGTAATTAAGAACACCACCACCACCTTGTTCAGCAACCTTACACTTGCTTTCACAAATTGTGACAATCTTGTTATTGGTACACTCTACACATCTTTCCTTGTGTTGTTCAAGTTGTTGTTTCAGGTGAAATTGTTGCGTTTCCGTACCTTATGTGCGACATCAGGTTTTATCCCGGAGAAGACTGGAACATCTGGGAATGAATCCTGGTCAGTTTTAGTCATTGGCTGATTTCGTTCGGAATTTTTAACCCGGGGGAGGGTTAGCTCCCAGGATAACCCAGAAAGTCAGTGATTGTCATCGAGGACTGCATGCCTTATTTCCATTGCGGTCCTCTATCTTGTCCCCCAGGATGCTCTCACACAGTCGACTTAACACTTCGGGGTACCTATTGCTACTAGACGTGAAAAGTCAACAGAAATGTAAGGGAAACGTGTCGTGCGAAAATTTTCCACTCGCGGGGAATCGAGCCCGGCCCTCGTGTGTGAAAGTATAGTGGGGTGCTGTAGACACCGGCCACGGGCCACCCCCCGCCCAGGTTCGAAGTGACCGTATCCTGTAGGACTCGTATACAATTTCTCACACTGGCAAGAGCAGATATTGGATTAAAACCAGTCACTCGTCCAGTCTTGTGGGAAAAATTCATGCAATAAGAGACGATACTGGTTTGAGGTGGTATGCTTTCCAGTCACTCTTGGACAACGAAGTATGGATTCCCAGGTTAATTACCTATACAGATGTGACAGACGTGAACAGGCAACAAAAAAAGGGGAGGGGTTGGCCTGTACATTGCGGACGTCACTTGTTTGGCACAGACTGCTTAATGCCTCAAATGAACGTAGTGGAAAGTTTTTAAGTTTTAGCAGTATAGGTCGGAGAACCATAAAAACCTAGTCAATGTGGTAGGTCTACAAGCTCTCCGGATGCACACTTCACCAGCAACTTCCTAGGAATAAAGCATTGTTAATAAAAAAAAATTGACCTACTGTCTGGAAATCTTCCAGCTCCTCACCAACATTTTGCTCCTCCTGGGGATTTCAACTTAAGCACCTCTAAAATGGAGGAATATTAGCAAATTATATTGGTTGCAGAAAGAAATAGCACCCAGGAGGCAGCTCTGATGAAAACTCACACTCACTCGAGCTTTTAAATCTCTGCACAAAATTCATATTTAAACACAGCAAATAATAGGAGCCTACAAGGACTGGGAGAATACACTAGAACATCTCTCTCACTAACAATGATGATCTGATAAGAAATGTCACATATCATAAACAATTATGTACTCAGAAATCACAATACCTTAATTGAGGTTCAGACATGTAAGTAATTAGACATGGAGCCCCAGGACGACAAAATGAGACTAGTCATGAGGGAGCATTCACAAAAATTCAACTTCAATAACAAAAACCTTAAGTTGGGACCAAGTAAACCTAGTCCTAACGATATAAGCTGGGGAAGAATATACTAAGCAACACAAGGACCATATATTATGCCTTAGACCAGATTACTCGGTGGCACTCGGATGTATGCACAAGGGCTTATTCCTATAAGAAAAGGAGGAGTAGTAGATGTAAAATAGAAAGAGACAGGCGCTCCCTTTACAGGCGACGGAGGAAAAAAAGAATAACAGAGCCGGCTTAATAGAGGTCAATAATATCATGAATGATGCGCAGGGAGAGACACTGGTTCAAAGAGAAATTGCAAGCATCGAACTTAAGCTAAAAGAATCCTTTAGGTAGTCAGGAAATCGGCGGGATGAAGGAACTAAATAGCCATAATGAAAAGCGAAAGAACCCAAGATTTCTCTCCTATGCCCAAATCAAAATCGAGTACAACGTCCTGTATTGGGCCCTACTTAAAACATGATGGGTCCGACCAGATGACAGCAAGGAATGAGTGAGCCTTCCTCAAGTCCATTATGGGACTCAGTTTTTAGGCAAGCCCGTCTTACCAGGATTGAGAGTCGAAGGTGACCAAAATGAATTTTTATGAGGAGAGCCTCAAAATTTGACTAACACAAAGCCTAATCCGATGTTATCCTGACGCCAAATGACTTCGACAAAGGCCGAAATAAATAAATGACATGACCATGCACTCTGCCCCAGGGCCAGATCAGACTCATGGAACCTCTTGGTGTTCTCAATGAATGCAAGAAGAAGCCCCTATCACGGAGGCCTTTTCCATCCTATGGAGAGGGAGCATGGGACTCGTGGGGGGTCGTCCTCGTTATAAAAAACAAACAGACTAGCCCTCTCCCAAAGGGGGAAGTTGTTAAAGCAACAGCAAAGACTACAGACCAATTGCATATCATCACCATATCATAACAAATCTGTTGAAAGGGTCAAGATGCAAGTTCACCACCCATCTAGAAAAACCATCAGTTTCTACAACCAGGGCAACATGGTGTTTAAGAAACAGCGTCGCTCCTGTCTGTCTCAACTCTGAATCACTACGACTCAAGGTCTAATGCACTAGTTGACAATAAAGATGCAGAAGTTATATATACAGACTTTGCAAAAAGCCTTCGACAAAGTGTGACCATGGAGTAAATAGCGCTCAAATTGGCGCGCTCTTAAAGGAAAGTAACAGGAAAAGTCGGTCGATGGATCTATCTTATAATTTCCTCACTATACTGAACACTGAGAGTAGTCGTCATACAGAAGTTAAAGTCCAGTGGGCAGCTAACGGTGGGGACAAGCTCTGTCCACAAGGCACAGTACTAGCTCCCATCTTGTCCTCTTCCTTCATATCCGGACATTGACAAGGATGTGTCAGCCACAGCCAACCGTGTTCTTCCTTTGCAGGATGACACCCGATAAATCGCATAGACAGTGTCTTCCATTGCAGACCACTGCAAGGCTCCAGGGCGGGACATCAACCAAATTCTTTCAGTGGGCTGCAGGGAAGGAAGGGGGGTGGGGGGAGGGGGAAATCAATATGAAGTTCAAACGTTGAGGAAATTTCAATTACTCAGATTGGTAAACATGAGGAAATTAAATCTTCATAAGAAGCTACAAAACACAAATTCTCGGCCACTAAATAGAGCGGGAAACACCAACGTCAAAGGACTTAGGGAAGTGATTATGTCGGAGGAGGATCTCACCTTCAAGGACCTTTACTTTGGATCATTACGCCAATCTGGCTAGAGAAAAATGGGACAGGATGGATAATGAGAACCTTCAAAACTTGGGGGAGGCCAAGCCCATGATGACACTACTTCAGGTAACTTGTTCTATCTAGGATGGAATTTTTGATGCACTCTAACAGCACCTTTCAAGGGCAGGTGAAAATTGACAGACCTAAGAAAAAGAAAATGTTACAGAAGACTTTCACCGGCGCGCATAACGGAGATTATAACACCTCTTTTACTGGAGACGATTTGAGGATTCTAAACCTGTATTCCTGGAACGCAGGAGGGAGAGATACATGATTATATTCCCTGGGAAATCCTATAGGGAACTAGTACCAAACTTGCACACGAAAATCACTCAACTACGAAAGCAAAAGTACTAGGCGACGATGGACACCATCCCCCAATGAAAGCTGGGGTGTTGTCACTAGCACGTTAAGGAGCCATTCAATAAGTGTCAGGGGCCCGAGAGACTGTTCAAACCGCCTCACAGCACACATATGGGGGAGTACCATCAGCCCCTGGCTGTCTTCAGCTGGCACTGGACAAGCACCCTAAAGACAGTTCCTGATCAGCCCGGGCTGTGGCTTCGTACGTTGGTTGCGTTGCAGCAGCAGCAACTGCCTGTTGTTCAAGGCGCCTGATCCACCGGAGGCCTGGGTCACGAGGGCCGCGGGCGGACGTTGAACCCCCGAACGAAAAAAACTCTCTCCAGGTAAACTCCAGGAGGATGAAAGGCTGCAGAAAAGAGAAAGGGGTCTTGCTTAATACTTGAACGTGTAATCAAAACTCCAGAAAAGCATTAAAACTAGCACTATGGTCACTTCGATCAGTCCATGGGTTCCAAATGAGGGGGCGGAATTTTGAAAATTTTTGTTGTTATTTAAAAAAAATACAAAGACATACGCACTGCCTATTTTTGCCCTCACCTGGAGTGAGTAATACATGGAGAGGGTTTTTCGGGGAGGTCAACTCCCAGGCGACTCGGTCTGAGGACCAGGCCATCGTGGTGGATCAGTGTCTGTTCCAACCAGGCTGTTACTGCTGGTCGCAACGCAGACAGCGCTAACGTACACAGCCCGGCTGGTAGGTCTGACTTTAGGAGCCTGTCCAGTGACTTCTTGGAAGGACAGCAGGGGTCTAAAGGACCTTACTAAGTGTATGATCAGGACCTTAAGTATTCTCCATACCATGGTATGGAAACAAAGTGATGCAGGAATAGTGTTAATGCACGGTTTTTTCCATCTACTGGCAATCGACAGCAGAAACCTGATGTAGACCTGCCCAGTCAGGCAGTTTAGAAAAACAGTAAAATGTTATTTATGGTAACTCTAACTGTGGGTTTTACCCTCAGTATCGTGGACCTATTTTTTTTAAGATCAACTAACTTATCAAGTGTGGGACTTTCTCTTTACCTCCCAGCAATTTTTCATCAGCAAGTTATTTTTAATGAATATTGGTGGTTAGCTTACTCTGCTGGGATAATTTGATACCTGTAAAATAGGAGTATTCCTCTGGTCCTCTACCAAGGCCTTTAGAATGTGTTCTAATGAAGAAGGATGAATCGTCCATACTTACACCTCAGGGAGGGGGTCTCAGTCCCATCCATTTTATTCTGAAATAATGCTCTCCTAATGCTCTACCTGCCTCTCACCTTAACATTTAGGCCTATAAAGCTATGCTGATGTATCATGATCCATACAAATGGCGCCTAAGGAAGATGGGAGTTTACCATTCTAATGATGTTCAAGCATTTTGTAATCATCGTATAGGCCTCATAATATTCTTCCTCTAGAACTATAGATATTTAAACAAGCAAAAGACATCCCCACCCATCTATTTGCACGAGTGTATGATTACATTAGCTACGTTTAAAAACTTTCTGTATCGCTTGGTGTAGATGGTACCTTTATCAAATTCCACTATTCCACTAACTAATTAAAGAAATGCAAAAATAGGCTAAATGCTCTATCATAGAATGTTGCTGGCTTCAACCAATTATGGTGCTCTATGTAAGAGAATCGAAGAGAATGAGTTCATAGCCTATGTTAGGTCCTTATAGATTATGCTACTCTTTGTTGTATTAGCTAGAGAAAGTTCTCTCCGACCTTGGAGTTTTAATGCAAAAATGAAGCTCTAGGGAATATTCTTGGTGTCCAGGGACATACAAAAGATCTTAATTATGAGGAAGAGATCGAAGCTAGGTATTTCTAAGTATCAGTGTTTTAGAATTGTTGAAATTGACACTTGTACTCGGTTTTAGAAGTTGAGAGAGGAAAACGAACAGACACTGTCACAGTGAAATCTTAACATGTGTCTAGAGGGTTAAATAATCCACAGATTAAATGGATTGTGAAAACGTGCAATTGCATTATGTTTTATAACCTGCATGAACGTATCACTGTAGGCAACAACATGAGCATTCACCCTTCCATGGAGATGTTTTCATTTAATTATCACATCATACCTACAATCACTCCCAAAGTATGCTCATTGATAGTAATCCCTTACCTTAAATCAACTTGTTTTAGAGCAAATGCTCAAGACGAAATATCCCGCCTCCTAGGTGGAAGTAATAAATTATCTCAGTATTTGCACTGATGGATCTAAACAGGAGTCTTATGGCAGGGCTGCATCTGTCTTGTTGCGGGTACACCTCCCTAGTTAAGAAAGAACCATAATAAAACTTGTTGTGTGGCTCAAGAATTATCAAACTGGCGGTCTTCACTGCATAACTGTTTTGTTTTTGCAAAGCCTAATGGGGACTAAAAGCTTACCATGCGGACACTAGCTTGACTCTACCCATACGGTTACTGTCATCATTGAAGGCTCTTGGTCATATAATGACTCCAACAACATGCTCAATTGGAGAAGCAAGGTTATAGATCGCAAAAATCGGGACAAAGGGAATTAATGTAATAATTGCTAGGATCAAACAACACATTGGGTACTCTTCATGATATTGTTGATATGTTAGCAGAAGAGTACCCAGGAGGAGATTGTTGAATGTAACTTTGGTATAACTGTGTTAGCATTAGGGATATAATATTAGGAGAGAAGTAATATGGAAAATGATTGTTATTAGGAATGCAGGTAGATGCCCTGTGTAGATCTATTACCCACTTGATAACTTGATCGTAGTTTAAGTATGTTTTATGGAAGCTACTTGCAATGTGGAACACTGACTGATGTTTGTACAGTGGCCAGGCTAGGCTTGGTGACAAGTACTGACTGATTGTTCTGTAGTGGCCAGGCCTTTGGCTTGGGTTACAAAGTACTGGAACTTGATGTTTTATAGTGGCAGGCTTAGGCTTGGGTTAAAAAGGTACTGACTGAATGTTGTAAGTGGCAAGCTTGGCTTGGTTACAAGTAGTACTGACTGAGGTTTGTAGTGGCCAGGGCTTAGGCTTGGTTACAAAGTACCTGACTGATGTTGTTTGTGGCCAGGCTTAGGGACTTGGTTTCAAGTTTTGCTGATGCTTTTTTTTTTTTTTTTTTAAAACATAGAAAAACTACAATAATGTATAAGGAGTTATGAAATTTAAAAAAAACCATAATAGATATTACAAAACCTCTTTGTACACATATCCAGTACTGAAAATAAACACCTAGATTATGGCCATAGTATAACCATATACATAACACACAACACATCTACAAAACCCTCCTTTTTCATAATCATTATTGCACAGCTGCAGACACTCAGTCTGAACACGTCTCCCCCCCCCTTTACTTTGTGTACAGTCACCCGTTCTAAATTAAATACATTATTTATCATAATTAATGGTCACTACCGGACCTCATCAAAAACCTTAATGAGTACTTACCAAAGAGTTGGTAGTGTCGCCCATTGGAACAACATGACACAAAAAACATAATGAAATTGTAACCCTCTCTATAAAACTGATATGAAACATTACATTCCTATACACAGACACCGTATAAGTAAAAAAGTAATATTACACCACATTATATTCAAGTATTATGTTAACATCTTTGTAATACTAACTTTCATATACAACATTACATATCGTGAAGTTCACGCTCAAAATACAAGATTATTCAGCAATGCTCCATTAGCGGTACGTACTAGGCTGTGTAATATTTAAAGAACCCAATACTAGATACAATGAAATAAGTTTTTTTCCAAAGGTTAAATCATGTTTTTAGTAACCTTAACAAACACCAAACTCCTTATAACACTAACATGCCCTATACAAAACTTACCATAACGTATACATACATTCCACAAAGACTACTCTCGCTGTGCCTTCTAGCACGTGCTCGCCTAACGTGTTTATACTTACTTATTATATACAATATTAATGTACAGAAACTATCCTATCCACACACGGTTTTACATAATAGGTAATTACTTCAAAACTGAGGCAGAACATGTTACCAAAATTGGCAAATAAATATCTCCAGTGCTTCAAGGAAACCATAGTGAAAGAATACCTCTCAAGGGAAAAGTTTAAAATTCCATTTGCAAGACCATGTACAAAGCGGAACATTAATACGTACCAAAGAACAATTTATCATTTTATATAATTTATAGGTTATATAATAAATAAATGTTATATATTTAAAACTGCCAATTTAACCTTCCATCAAGGGAACTAAGCATCAAAACTTAATCTTTCACAACTCATCAATCTAGAACCACACGAGAGTACCTCAATCACACCCAAAAACACCCATCACTGCACAACCAAGGAGGTGAGTGTGCCCGTGAAATACCCCAAGAACCCCCTCCCTTTTTCCTACCTACTCACCCGGACACATGTAGTTTAAAGCCCCTTATAACGCTAATAATTTTCCTACTGTTAGTCCTATATAACCGGTCGAGATATAAAAAAAAACGCACTCATCCAACCATTTCCAAAAAATGTCTATTGTCGACACAAAGTTCGATAAAACGGTCGCCCGCCCCAATAGTCTCTTCAGCACATTCCCACCCTCCGTCCACACATCATTACCCAACAATACATATATGTTGGATCCACGATTACATTTACTAATCTTAACCCTTACCACACCCTCTATATCAAGACCCTCAACGCTCGCATACCGACACAAATTGCACCACTCCCTCACCACTACATACTATCCATACCATGATAAGATAAGATTTCGTTCGGATTTTAACCCCGGAGGGTTAGCCACCCAGGATAACAAGAAAAGGGGAAGAAAGAAAGTCATGGGCGTCTTCGAGGATCTGTTAAATAACTTATTTTCCATTGGGTCCTTAATCTGTCCCCAGATGCGACCCACAAACAGTCGACATAACAACTGGTACCTATTTGCTGCTAGGGTGGAAACAGGACAACAGGTGTATGGAAACGTTTTCGGTCGAAAATGTTTCCACCCGCCGGAATTCGAAACCGGGCCCTCCGTGTGTGTTGAAGCGGGAGAGCTTGAGCCACGGCAACGGGCACACCAACGGGCACTCTAAACCTTCACAAATATAAAATAGCGAAATTCATGATACACAGGCTTCTTTCCCCACTGCATTCTGCCACACCCCCCACACTCGTTAAACCCTCCTATCTCGGAAAATCACTCCCGTTGGGAAAATATCCCATGCAGGAAACGATACATAACCTCACGCGTCTAGGTCGTATTCCTCTTTATTTACTAAATCTTAGCCATTAATTAAATACCATGCATTACATGGGGCTGATCCCTTAAACCAGAGATACTACATGTCCCTCTAAAATTTACACAAAATGTAAAGTATTGGACACAAGTTGCAACTAATGGATTCGACATTTTTATTGTGGCAACGTTTCGCTCTCAGGAGCATTTAATCAGGCATTACAACAATACATGGACACAGAGTGGTATATAAAGGGCCTCAGCGTGGGTGCAATTACTAGTGAGGTTACCATTTAGTTGTTCACTAGGGTGAGTAGTAGTAGTAGTGACAAAAGTTGTAGTAGTAATACAATATGGTAGAGGTATTTATTGTTAATGAGTGGTAAAAGGATATTTAAAAGTTTTACTTGGGTAAACATAAAATAGTTGGAACAATACAGACTGGAAAGAGGCTGCCTGTTTCTGTGTTCACTCTCTGTAAGGTGCTTTGTGTAGTATAACAGGAGATGGAGGATATTGTGATGGCCAGGGTTTTAATGTTTTCAGGAGGATCTTGCATGACTTCAGAGATGGTGAAGCTGCCGTTGTTTTGTTTAATGTATTCGAAACAGCGATCAGTGCTGATTAGAGGCACTTGCGGTCTGTGGAATATATTTAGTTTCTTAATCACTAAATGGGCACGTCTCTGAATGGTCATGAGATGATTGTTAGAATTTCAAATGTTGTCACAGGCGTTGTTCAAGTTATCGTTCCTACATGCGTAAATGTGTTCATTGAGGGGGGTGTCGGTTTAATTGAACATTACTCCACCCTCCTTCTCACCATTCCTGACCTTTCTGTTGTGGTCCTCTCATTTGAGTCACTCTGGGTACCATAACATTTGTCTTTTCCTGGACTTTTGCACGGGGCATCTCTGGTAACATCGTCGAATCTTATGCTGCTGCCGTTTTCCTTGTAGCTCCCTCAGTTTCCAATATCTGGAGCTGGGAGCCAGCACAATGGTTTTAGACTTACAACTCTACTCCCTTAATCCACCTCCAGGTCCTTCATGGCACTCGCCACTGTCCATCACAGGTGCCACTGATCCTCCCCTCCCCCCACCCCACCCACAACTCCTTCTGCCATGATCCAGGGTTCTGCTCGCCTGTGACTTCTCCACTCCGTAGACCTGTAAACATAGCTGTATCCACCATCCAACCTCCTCTTCAATAGTTTCTCTGCTGAGCCACATGCACCTCCTCACTTGACAACTGTAACTTTTGGTTGATCGGGGCCAGTGTGATTCATGGATCACCACTTCTCCTTCCGATTCCACAGGGAGGGAAGCCAACAACCTCTTCACTCCCACAAGCAACCACGCCCCTCCACCTTGACCCCGGTTTCTTCCTTAGGCATTGGTTTCTCCTTGCTCAGGAGGTGCTCCGCCCCTTGACAGCCAGGAGCAATATTCCCGCTTTGCACAGTCTGCCGCCATTTGGTCAAATCGCCACACAGTCGGCACGTACGTCTCTGGCCCCGCAATATGCTTACTTTACCTGGGTTCTTAACCTCCTTGGGATAACATACCGATGGTTCAGGTTGCCTTAGCGGTCATCTTGAAGATTAAAGAAGAACCCTCAGGAAATTCCTGTGTAAGCTCCTTTTAACCATTTGCAGGGTGGGCTAGATGTACAGTTCAATAACATTCGAAATCATTTCGTATATTTACTTCATCAGCTTTTCTAAGGCTAGTTGCAGGAGCTTGACCACGAATACTGTCGTGATACTCCGCGCCCAAACTTGAACCCTCACGCGGTGGTTACGTATAAATGCTGGACATCTTTGTAACGATCCACAAAGCCTCATATACTGAGCTAGTTTAGCGCCTTTCCGATATTCTAATAAACACCGTTTCAGTGCCACGCCCATATCAAATCCTCGTCTCTGAATGCCGTTATGTTCTCTTTTAATAATTTTGGGCATCGACATGAATGTAGGCTTTAAAACCCCACTAATGAGGTCATTGCCCACAGTTTTCACTTCCTGCGCACACCTGGCACCATATTGGTTGACGATGAGTAGCTCTTTGCGATATCTGGTTGAGGGGTGCAAAGCCGACCACACTCTATCTTCCAGGCCCAGCGAATCATGGGTCTGTGTTGTTAGTGGGCTCAGGGCTTTAGGCGGCTCCTGTATGGGGAATTTTAATCCCGCGCGCTGCAATGCGGGAAAATTATTGGTCCCTAAAGTTCCACAGGACCGATATGAACATGGCCGTATAAATGAGTCGGCTTGAGCTGGGTGGCCCTTTTACCCACCCAAAACAAAGACATTCTCTAGTTGGCCGTGGATTGTTGGTAAGCTTTATTAATTTTTAGATTTACCTTCATGGGAAAGGAGTAGGTTGTTTTTATGGTTAGTATATTATTTTAGGTTTACTAAGGGCAACTGTAGATAATAATAATGTAGACCTAAGACCTTAAACATAGGTTAGTAATAGGTAGACCGTTATTGTAGGCAAAAAACACTAGGATAAGTTTGCTGGGGAACTGGCAGCTCTGTTTGAAACGAAGAGATGAGGGGTTCTGGAAGAGAGGACAAGCTCGTTCTTCTTTAAGAACAGACACCAAATGGGGACAAGAGTGCCCGTGATCAGCAGGATGGCGACCCCACGTGGTCTTCACATTTGAGACCTGGTGGAAATCTGGTAGAGGCACCTCGATGTACCGTAGTGATCTCTGTCAGGCCCATACTGTAAATGGACATGACCTCCACTTTATCTCGTAGATTTCTGGCCAGTGTATGGGGCGAGGGAGAATTATAGAATTGTGGAGAGTGAGTTTGTTATGTGGGCCCGGTGTGCAACAGGCAGGTTGCATGCCCAAATAACTACAGTGTCTCAAGGCCAGTCTGGAAGCTTGTGTCCGTGTCTTCATTGTTATAATTAGGGATACATACTCCTCTTGGATATAAGGAATTTCTGAGGTGCAGAGGACCAGAGGCTGGGGTCACTATTACGATTGAATATTGCAGTCGGAATTAAGGCCCCGGGTTTTTGCATTTGGTTTCTGAGGGGGAGTCCAGAGGGGCTAAGGTAAGCTTAGGGGAATAGTTGAAGATCAGGTATATGCTGCAACACCAGCTATAGTAGTTAGCCCCTTTTTAAGTGTTTGCAGGCGGTTTCTTGCAACTCAATCATTTGTGAAAATCTGTCCCTTTAAAGCCACTTGTGAGGCTGGAGGTACCCAACTCAGAGCTCAGTTTCAATCAGGAGTTTGCCAGGGTTGGCGACACCTTGGAGGTTATAGTCCACACAAATTTTCACACAAAAAGAGGTCCTTCGCGAAATGGATTGTGGAATAGCTAGGTTTTATAGCTATCATAGCTAGGCAAACAGTTAGGATTCCAGTTTAAACAAAGTTAGGTTAGTTAGCACTCCAAGGACCAGAGTTACACAGAAGGCTAGGCCACAAGCTGTCTATACACAGAAGTTGTTTATTTGCAGTTCATTTACAGGCGCTGGACCAGGTTGGCTAGTAGAGAAGAAGCTTGTGAATTTATTATTTACAGTTGCTGGATTTGTAAGGATGGTATGCCACAGTTAGGCTAGGCTCTTGTGCAATATTTACAAAACACTGCTATAGTAGCTAGGACAGATTTAACCTAGTTTTATTTTTCAGGGTGTTATAGCCAGTTTAGCTTATAGCACATTGCTAGGTTAGGATTTTCTTATACAACATACATGCTAGACAGAGTAACTGGGCGTTAGGGCCAAGCTGTTTAAATTCATTATTCATTTTCTGTTTCACAAGTTGACATTGTGAAATTTACTTAGTGCGAATTACGTGATTTTTTTAATTTGTATACTGCATTTTTTTTTGTGTGATTTTCATTGGTCTTTGATTCTTGTTAATGTGGGAGGATTTGTGATTGTACTGGGGAGAATAGGTTAAGCCTGTAATTATTTGATGACATGTATAGAAATTGCTATATTAGCTTTTCACTACCGATACACATTTTGATTGGGATTTTTTGGAGAGCTAACAGTGTAACATTTTTTGATTCTAGAGTAGAGTCAATATAATAAGGGTGTTGGTTATGCTGTTGAGAGCCTTGGAGGAATCGTTCATTCTCCCTAATACGGTTCGTGCTGTGGGGTGGGCTAATTGAAGTTAACAAAATTGTTACCTGGTGATCTTAATAAACCACACTATGGTTGGTGATGATGTAGTAGTACCAGCTGTCCCAGCTCTAAGTCAATTAAAGCGGTCTATGGAGCCTATAAGGAGCGATGAGCAAAGCATGTGGGAGCAGTGTCTGTACGGTCACGGGCAAGATCAAGATGTAGGACTGGGAGGAACTAGAGAGTTGCCCTGACCTTTGGAGAGCAAAGACTGGTGGACTTTGAGAGATCATTTATCCTTTCTATGTGACAGAGGTCTATACTCTGGTGAGTTCTGAATATACAGTCGAAAGTAGCAAAGGATAGACTATGACTGAACGAGGGCCAGAACAGATGTTTTAAGTAAATTAAGCAGAGATGTGGAATCTGCAGCAGTTAAATAATAGGACTTCCAAGGCCGGTACAGCAGGGGGGAGCGGAATGTTTCAAGGAACACGAAACAAAACAGCTCTCGCCTCATGTTAATGTGTTGCCATGTTTTGCCCCAGTTGAATTTACAACTTTTGCCGGAAAACCTTAACGGAGTACATTGCTTTCTGGGATCAGTTTAAGCTGGGATAGATGCAAGAGACGATTTGTCAGTGTGCCGTCAAATTACAATATTTACGTTCCTACTGCTCAAGGGTTAAAGCCTTGGACTTGGTTCCGGCATACCCAAACCAACCGACACATTATCAAAATGCCAAAGACAATAAGACCACGTTTGTGGCAAACACTGTGGAGTATTAAAAGGTGGCTATACTTTATGGTTGATGGATCTAGAAGAGCTTGTGACCATGGACCGTTCTGAGACTAGAGAAAGTTTCCAAAATCAAAGTTATGAGTTTGACAATAGTCTTTAAATGATTTACATGATTGGGGTAAGTCGGAAATGGTAAATCAGTCAGGTGATTCTGAGGGAAGGTGGAATGGATGGCACTACAGTGCATGAGTTACCACTTAAAATATCAGACGAATAGGTTCATGATTTAAAACAAATTGTTGACGAGCTGGGAGATCTCGTTCTCATTTGAGAATAGGTGTGTGGAGGATGATCGTCACCCCCATTCGACCACCATAAAAACCCCAGGGACAGTCTTGAGAGATCAGTATAAAGCTCGTACGACTAACTTGGAGGGTTCTATGGTAAAGAGGTGTCTAAGGTAAGAACCTCTAAGTAGAACCTCAGATGGCACTCATGACAGACTATGTGTGTTCTGCGAAGGCGGAACTGCTAGCCACGAGTTGCTTGGGAGTTACAACACTGAGCGTAGGCAACAGAGACTAAGGGAGTTGAGACTCTGCTTTTAAGTGTGGTGGGGAACACTTGGCGACGAGACTGTGGCACACCCTGATCAGTGATAAGTGTCGGGTCTGTTGCAACACGGGATGCTCATTTTGAACTATGTCCCACAATAATTTACGGAACCCCAGGCTAGTAGGGCATCTCTTCAGGTAGAGATAGAAAGTCGGAGTCAGAGCCTGAAATGGAGCCAGCGTGATGATTATTTGTAGGGGTGAAAGTCTCAATCCGAGTGAGATTCTCGGAGGTGCTGCACTACCTTCCGGTCACTGCAAGGTTGTGAATGGGACACAGGTTCCCGAACAACCGGATATTATTCTTTGTCACAGGAGCAAAAGAAACTTGATAACAAAGAAGTTGGTGGCTCTAATTAGAGTTGGAAAGGCCACAAAGAAAGTTAGCATGATGTTGGGCAGGGGCATAATAAAGTTCAGGGACCCACCAAAATCTTATGATGTGGTGGATGTCACAGTCAATTTAGGTGGGACATCGCATGTCATTACAGCCTTGGTGGTAGAGATGCTACCACAGCAATTACAGCGAGAGTCTTTGCCTGCAGCAGCCCCTAATCGATTGAAGCACCTTTGTTGTGAAGCTGGCTGACCAGGGATAAATTTTACCACTGACACAGTCTGAAGAAATGTAGGTATCCTGGTGGGAGCCATCATATAGCTATGACTTTCCTGTTTTACACGAACGGATATGATTTAAGGAAGGAATTGTTTTTATTACAGATCCCCTGCAGTAGGTTACATCATAGGCGGCAGGATTCACCTGAATTCCCTGCCCGCCAGCAGATTAAGAGGAGAAGCTGTACCCATGATAAGCTGGGGAGTAGTGATAATGAATTCAGTTACACGATGACCGCCAGGAAGCTGAACCAGTAGGTAGTGACGAAACACTCGGCCACCTTCGGAATAACACTTTTAAAGGGTAGTTAAAAAAGAGGGGAGATAGATTGCCTTTAAATCCAGGGAACCTCGTTTCAGTGGGACGAAAAGGGCTAACAGGGGCATGTGGGCCACTGGGTTGGGAAAGGAAAAGTACAGAGCATCAGTCAAGGCTTAGACTTACAAAAGACTTTAAAGTTAAAGGTAAGGGTGCTATGACCACAAGAAAACAAAAGTTTACACACCCCAGAGGTCCACACAGGGGAAAATGGACGGTTGAAGTTAGACCGGAGTCTGCTCAACGAGGAGTGGGCCGGACGGCACTCGTGTCCAAGGGCGTCATGCTGTAGGGGCTCGCAGAAGGTTGAACTTGATTTAGGCTTAGAGTACTTCGCCGGCGGAGAGGATGTGGGAATTTATTGGTCCATAAAGTTCCACAGGGACCGATCCAACATGGCATAATGGAAAGGGCTGTGCTGGGTGGCCCTTATACCCCACCCAAAAACAAAGAGATTCTCTAGTTGGTGTGGTATTGTTGGTAAGCTTATTTAATTTATAGTTTACCCTCAGGGAAGGAGAGTTGTTTTACTGTTAGTATTTATATTAGGTTTACTAAAGGCAAACTGTAGATATAATATTGTAGGACTAAGACATTAACAATAGTAGTAATAGGCGATAATGTAGGCAACTCTAGGATATTTAGCTAGGGGAAACTGGCAAGCCCTAGTTTTGAACACGAAGAGACGAGGGGTCTGGAAAAGAGGCAGGACCACGCTCGTTCTTCTTATGACAGAACCAATATGGACAAGACGTGCCTTGTGTTCAGCAGACGGCGCCCCCTCGTGTTTCTCATTGAGACCTGGGGAAATCTGGTAAGGAGAGACCCGATGTACCGTAGATGGACCTCTGTCAGGGCCATACAGTAAGTACAGGACCTCACTTTATCTCGTGATTTCTGGGCCAGTGGTCTGGGGAAAATTGTGTGATGTGGTTTGATCTCGTGGGCCGAGGTGTTGCAACAGCGCAGTGCATGCCCAGTATGTACCAGTGTCTCCAAGGCAGTCTGGTTGCTGTTGTAGACAGCCTTGTATACTGGCAGAGCACACAGCCTAGCCGTCTCCTCTGCTACTGACTTGTTCATATTTTCAGCGGCATTCAGTGCTGCCTCTGTAGGCTTACCTTAGGTCGGTGGGAAAAACGGAACAGAAACACCACAACACAACCCACAACAGTCCACCCCTCTCTCATCCCGCCTGCCTGGACCGACCTGACGTACACAAGTTCTCCCCCTCCACGGACTGGGCTTGCGGTCACCTTCCTCACACTGCCGTTGTGTACTCATCACTACCCGAATTTTTTAAAGCCACAATCTAGTCTCGGCCGTATAGACATTGGTACCTAAGCTACCTTCATCGGCACTAAACCGATGTTCAGCAGCAAGAAAAGAAGAACAGCAAATATCAGTGGTGACCGCGGACATAGAGTCAGCGGCATTGTGAGCCTTTTCAGGGTGTGAGTGGGATTCGGTCGGACGCAGTGATTAAGATAGATTTCGTTCGGAATTTTTAACCCGGGGGAGGGTTAGCTCCCAGGATAACCCAGAAAGTCAGTGATTGTCATCGAGGACTGCATGCCTTATTTCCATTGCGGTCCTCTATCTTGTCCCCCAGGATGCTCTCACACAGTCGACTTAACACTTCGGGGTACCTATTGCTACTAGACGTGAAAAGTCAACAGAAATGTAAGGGAAACGTGTCGTGCGAAAATTTTCCACTCGCGGGGAATCGAGCCCGGCCCTCGTGTGTGAAAGTATAGTGGGGTGCTGTAGACACCGGCCACGGGCCACCCCCCGCCCAGGTTCGAAGTGACCGTATCCTGTAGGACTCGTATACAATTTCTCACACTGGCAAGAGCAGATATTGGATTAAAACCAGTCACTCGTCCAGTCTTGTGGGAAAAATTCATGCAATAAGAGACGATACTGGTTTGAGGTGGTATGCTTTCCAGTCACTCTTGGACAACGAAGTATGGATTCCCAGGTTAATTACCTATACAGATGTGACAGACGTGAACAGGCAACAAAAAAAGGGGAGGGGTTGGCCTGTACATTGCGGACGTCACTTGTTTGGCACAGACTGCTTAATGCCTCAAATGAACGTAGTGGAAAGTTTTTAAGTTTTAGCAGTATAGGTCGGAGAACCATAAAAACCTAGTCAATGTGGTAGGTCTACAAGCTCTCCGGATGCACACTTCACCAGCAACTTCCTAGGAATAAAGCATTGTTAATAAAAAAAAATTGACCTACTGTCTGGAAATCTTCCAGCTCCTCACCAACATTTTGCTCCTCCTGGGGATTTCAACTTAAGCACCTCTAAAATGGAGGAATATTAGCAAATTATATTGGTTGCAGAAAGAAATAGCACCCAGGAGGCAGCTCTGATGAAAACTCACACTCACTCGAGCTTTTAAATCTCTGCACAAAATTCATATTTAAACACAGCAAATAATAGGAGCCTACAAGGACTGGGAGAATACACTAGAACATCTCTCTCACTAACAATGATGATCTGATAAGAAATGTCACATATCATAAACAATTATGTACTCAGAAATCACAATACCTTAATTGAGGTTCAGACATGTAAGTAATTAGACATGGAGCCCCAGGACGACAAAATGAGACTAGTCATGAGGGAGCATTCACAAAAATTCAACTTCAATAACAAAAACCTTAAGTTGGGACCAAGTAAACCTAGTCCTAACGATATAAGCTGGGGAAGAATATACTAAGCAACACAAGGACCATATATTATGCCTTAGACCAGATTACTCGGTGGCACTCGGATGTATGCACAAGGGCTTATTCCTATAAGAAAAGGAGGAGTAGTAGATGTAAAATAGAAAGAGACAGGCGCTCCCTTTACAGGCGACGGAGGAAAAAAAGAATAACAGAGCCGGCTTAATAGAGGTCAATAATATCATGAATGATGCGCAGGGAGAGACACTGGTTCAAAGAGAAATTGCAAGCATCGAACTTAAGCTAAAAGAATCCTTTAGGTAGTCAGGAAATCGGCGGGATGAAGGAACTAAATAGCCATAATGAAAAGCGAAAGAACCCAAGATTTCTCTCCTATGCCCAAATCAAAATCGAGTACAACGTCCTGTATTGGGCCCTACTTAAAACATGATGGGTCCGACCAGATGACAGCAAGGAATGAGTGAGCCTTCCTCAAGTCCATTATGGGACTCAGTTTTTAGGCAAGCCCGTCTTACCAGGATTGAGAGTCGAAGGTGACCAAAATGAATTTTTATGAGGAGAGCCTCAAAATTTGACTAACACAAAGCCTAATCCGATGTTATCCTGACGCCAAATGACTTCGACAAAGGCCGAAATAAATAAATGACATGACCATGCACTCTGCCCCAGGGCCAGATCAGACTCATGGAACCTCTTGGTGTTCTCAATGAATGCAAGAAGAAGCCCCTATCACGGAGGCCTTTTCCATCCTATGGAGAGGGAGCATGGGACTCGTGGGGGGTCGTCCTCGTTATAAAAAACAAACAGACTAGCCCTCTCCCAAAGGGGGAAGTTGTTAAAGCAACAGCAAAGACTACAGACCAATTGCATATCATCACCATATCATAACAAATCTGTTGAAAGGGTCAAGATGCAAGTTCACCACCCATCTAGAAAAACCATCAGTTTCTACAACCAGGGCAACATGGTGTTTAAGAAACAGCGTCGCTCCTGTCTGTCTCAACTCTGAATCACTACGACTCAAGGTCTAATGCACTAGTTGACAATAAAGATGCAGAAGTTATATATACAGACTTTGCAAAAAGCCTTCGACAAAGTGTGACCATGGAGTAAATAGCGCTCAAATTGGCGCGCTCTTAAAGGAAAGTAACAGGAAAAGTCGGTCGATGGATCTATCTTATAATTTCCTCACTATACTGAACACTGAGAGTAGTCGTCATACAGAAGTTAAAGTCCAGTGGGCAGCTAACGGTGGGGACAAGCTCTGTCCACAAGGCACAGTACTAGCTCCCATCTTGTCCTCTTCCTTCATATCCGGACATTGACAAGGATGTGTCAGCCACAGCCAACCGTGTTCTTCCTTTGCAGGATGACACCCGATAAATCGCATAGACAGTGTCTTCCATTGCAGACCACTGCAAGGCTCCAGGGCGGGACATCAACCAAATTCTTTCAGTGGGCTGCAGGGAAGGAAGGGGGGTGGGGGGAGGGGGAAATCAATATGAAGTTCAAACGTTGAGGAAATTTCAATTACTCAGATTGGTAAACATGAGGAAATTAAATCTTCATAAGAAGCTACAAAACACAAATTCTCGGCCACTAAATAGAGCGGGAAACACCAACGTCAAAGGACTTAGGGAAGTGATTATGTCGGAGGAGGATCTCACCTTCAAGGACCTTTACTTTGGATCATTACGCCAATCTGGCTAGAGAAAAATGGGACAGGATGGATAATGAGAACCTTCAAAACTTGGGGGAGGCCAAGCCCATGATGACACTACTTCAGGTAACTTGTTCTATCTAGGATGGAATTTTTGATGCACTCTAACAGCACCTTTCAAGGGCAGGTGAAAATTGACAGACCTAAGAAAAAGAAAATGTTACAGAAGACTTTCACCGGCGCGCATAACGGAGATTATAACACCTCTTTTACTGGAGACGATTTGAGGATTCTAAACCTGTATTCCTGGAACGCAGGAGGGAGAGATACATGATTATATTCCCTGGGAAATCCTATAGGGAACTAGTACCAAACTTGCACACGAAAATCACTCAACTACGAAAGCAAAAGTACTAGGCGACGATGGACACCATCCCCCAATGAAAGCTGGGGTGTTGTCACTAGCACGTTAAGGAGCCATTCAATAAGTGTCAGGGGCCCGAGAGACTGTTCAAACCGCCTCACAGCACACATATGGGGGAGTACCATCAGCCCCTGGCTGTCTTCAGCTGGCACTGGACAAGCACCCTAAAGACAGTTCCTGATCAGCCCGGGCTGTGGCTTCGTACGTTGGTTGCGTTGCAGCAGCAGCAACTGCCTGTTGTTCAAGGCGCCTGATCCACCGGAGGCCTGGGTCACGAGGGCCGCGGGCGGACGTTGAACCCCCGAACGAAAAAAACTCTCTCCAGGTAAACTCCAGGAGGATGAAAGGCTGCAGAAAAGAGAAAGGGGTCTTGCTTAATACTTGAACGTGTAATCAAAACTCCAGAAAAGCATTAAAACTAGCACTATGGTCACTTCGATCAGTCCATGGGTTCCAAATGAGGGGGCGGAATTTTGAAAATTTTTGTTGTTATTTAAAAAAAATACAAAGACATACGCACTGCCTATTTTTGCCCTCACCTGGAGTGAGTAATACATGGAGAGGGTTTTTCGGGGAGGTCAACTCCCAGGCGACTCGGTCTGAGGACCAGGCCATCGTGGTGGATCAGTGTCTGTTCCAACCAGGCTGTTACTGCTGGTCGCAACGCAGACAGCGCTAACGTACACAGCCCGGCTGGTAGGTCTGACTTTAGGAGCCTGTCCAGTGACTTCTTGGAAGGACAGCAGGGGTCTAAAGGACCTTACTAAGTGTATGATCAGGACCTTAAGTATTCTCCATACCATGGTATGGAAACAAAGTGATGCAGGAATAGTGTTAATGCACGGTTTTTTCCATCTACTGGCAATCGACAGCAGAAACCTGATGTAGACCTGCCCAGTCAGGCAGTTTAGAAAAACAGTAAAATGTTATTTATGGTAACTCTAACTGTGGGTTTTACCCTCAGTATCGTGGACCTATTTTTTTTAAGATCAACTAACTTATCAAGTGTGGGACTTTCTCTTTACCTCCCAGCAATTTTTCATCAGCAAGTTATTTTTAATGAATATTGGTGGTTAGCTTACTCTGCTGGGATAATTTGATACCTGTAAAATAGGAGTATTCCTCTGGTCCTCTACCAAGGCCTTTAGAATGTGTTCTAATGAAGAAGGATGAATCGTCCATACTTACACCTCAGGGAGGGGGTCTCAGTCCCATCCATTTTATTCTGAAATAATGCTCTCCTAATGCTCTACCTGCCTCTCACCTTAACATTTAGGCCTATAAAGCTATGCTGATGTATCATGATCCATACAAATGGCGCCTAAGGAAGATGGGAGTTTACCATTCTAATGATGTTCAAGCATTTTGTAATCATCGTATAGGCCTCATAATATTCTTCCTCTAGAACTATAGATATTTAAACAAGCAAAAGACATCCCCACCCATCTATTTGCACGAGTGTATGATTACATTAGCTACGTTTAAAAACTTTCTGTATCGCTTGGTGTAGATGGTACCTTTATCAAATTCCACTATTCCACTAACTAATTAAAGAAATGCAAAAATAGGCTAAATGCTCTATCATAGAATGTTGCTGGCTTCAACCAATTATGGTGCTCTATGTAAGAGAATCGAAGAGAATGAGTTCATAGCCTATGTTAGGTCCTTATAGATTATGCTACTCTTTGTTGTATTAGCTAGAGAAAGTTCTCTCCGACCTTGGAGTTTTAATGCAAAAATGAAGCTCTAGGGAATATTCTTGGTGTCCAGGGACATACAAAAGATCTTAATTATGAGGAAGAGATCGAAGCTAGGTATTTCTAAGTATCAGTGTTTTAGAATTGTTGAAATTGACACTTGTACTCGGTTTTAGAAGTTGAGAGAGGAAAACGAACAGACACTGTCACAGTGAAATCTTAACATGTGTCTAGAGGGTTAAATAATCCACAGATTAAATGGATTGTGAAAACGTGCAATTGCATTATGTTTTATAACCTGCATGAACGTATCACTGTAGGCAACAACATGAGCATTCACCCTTCCATGGAGATGTTTTCATTTAATTATCACATCATACCTACAATCACTCCCAAAGTATGCTCATTGATAGTAATCCCTTACCTTAAATCAACTTGTTTTAGAGCAAATGCTCAAGACGAAATATCCCGCCTCCTAGGTGGAAGTAATAAATTATCTCAGTATTTGCACTGATGGATCTAAACAGGAGTCTTATGGCAGGGCTGCATCTGTCTTGTTGCGGGTACACCTCCCTAGTTAAGAAAGAACCATAATAAAACTTGTTGTGTGGCTCAAGAATTATCAAACTGGCGGTCTTCACTGCATAACTGTTTTGTTTTTGCAAAGCCTAATGGGGACTAAAAGCTTACCATGCGGACACTAGCTTGACTCTACCCATACGGTTACTGTCATCATTGAAGGCTCTTGGTCATATAATGACTCCAACAACATGCTCAATTGGAGAAGCAAGGTTATAGATCGCAAAAATCGGGACAAAGGGAATTAATGTAATAATTGCTAGGATCAAACAACACATTGGGTACTCTTCATGATATTGTTGATATGTTAGCAGAAGAGTACCCAGGAGGAGATTGTTGAATGTAACTTTGGTATAACTGTGTTAGCATTAGGGATATAATATTAGGAGAGAAGTAATATGGAAAATGATTGTTATTAGGAATGCAGGTAGATGCCCTGTGTAGATCTATTACCCACTTGATAACTTGATCGTAGTTTAAGTATGTTTTATGGAAGCTACTTGCAATGTGGAACACTGACTGATGTTTGTACAGTGGCCAGGCTAGGCTTGGTGACAAGTACTGACTGATTGTTCTGTAGTGGCCAGGCCTTTGGCTTGGGTTACAAAGTACTGGAACTTGATGTTTTATAGTGGCAGGCTTAGGCTTGGGTTAAAAAGGTACTGACTGAATGTTGTAAGTGGCAAGCTTGGCTTGGTTACAAGTAGTACTGACTGAGGTTTGTAGTGGCCAGGGCTTAGGCTTGGTTACAAAGTACCTGACTGATGTTGTTTGTGGCCAGGCTTAGGGACTTGGTTTCAAGTTTTGCTGATGCTTTTTTTTTTTTTTTTTTAAAACATAGAAAAACTACAATAATGTATAAGGAGTTATGAAATTTAAAAAAAACCATAATAGATATTACAAAACCTCTTTGTACACATATCCAGTACTGAAAATAAACACCTAGATTATGGCCATAGTATAACCATATACATAACACACAACACATCTACAAAACCCTCCTTTTTCATAATCATTATTGCACAGCTGCAGACACTCAGTCTGAACACGTCTCCCCCCCCCTTTACTTTGTGTACAGTCACCCGTTCTAAATTAAATACATTATTTATCATAATTAATGGTCACTACCGGACCTCATCAAAAACCTTAATGAGTACTTACCAAAGAGTTGGTAGTGTCGCCCATTGGAACAACATGACACAAAAAACATAATGAAATTGTAACCCTCTCTATAAAACTGATATGAAACATTACATTCCTATACACAGACACCGTATAAGTAAAAAAGTAATATTACACCACATTATATTCAAGTATTATGTTAACATCTTTGTAATACTAACTTTCATATACAACATTACATATCGTGAAGTTCACGCTCAAAATACAAGATTATTCAGCAATGCTCCATTAGCGGTACGTACTAGGCTGTGTAATATTTAAAGAACCCAATACTAGATACAATGAAATAAGTTTTTTTCCAAAGGTTAAATCATGTTTTTAGTAACCTTAACAAACACCAAACTCCTTATAACACTAACATGCCCTATACAAAACTTACCATAACGTATACATACATTCCACAAAGACTACTCTCGCTGTGCCTTCTAGCACGTGCTCGCCTAACGTGTTTATACTTACTTATTATATACAATATTAATGTACAGAAACTATCCTATCCACACACGGTTTTACATAATAGGTAATTACTTCAAAACTGAGGCAGAACATGTTACCAAAATTGGCAAATAAATATCTCCAGTGCTTCAAGGAAACCATAGTGAAAGAATACCTCTCAAGGGAAAAGTTTAAAATTCCATTTGCAAGACCATGTACAAAGCGGAACATTAATACGTACCAAAGAACAATTTATCATTTTATATAATTTATAGGTTATATAATAAATAAATGTTATATATTTAAAACTGCCAATTTAACCTTCCATCAAGGGAACTAAGCATCAAAACTTAATCTTTCACAACTCATCAATCTAGAACCACACGAGAGTACCTCAATCACACCCAAAAACACCCATCACTGCACAACCAAGGAGGTGAGTGTGCCCGTGAAATACCCCAAGAACCCCCTCCCTTTTTCCTACCTACTCACCCGGACACATGTAGTTTAAAGCCCCTTATAACGCTAATAATTTTCCTACTGTTAGTCCTATATAACCGGTCGAGATATAAAAAAAAACGCACTCATCCAACCATTTCCAAAAAATGTCTATTGTCGACACAAAGTTCGATAAAACGGTCGCCCGCCCCAATAGTCTCTTCAGCACATTCCCACCCTCCGTCCACACATCATTACCCAACAATACATATATGTTGGATCCACGATTACATTTACTAATCTTAACCCTTACCACACCCTCTATATCAAGACCCTCAACGCTCGCATACCGACACAAATTGCACCACTCCCTCACCACTACATACTATCCATACCATGATAAGATAAGATTTCGTTCGGATTTTAACCCCGGAGGGTTAGCCACCCAGGATAACAAGAAAAGGGGAAGAAAGAAAGTCATGGGCGTCTTCGAGGATCTGTTAAATAACTTATTTTCCATTGGGTCCTTAATCTGTCCCCAGATGCGACCCACAAACAGTCGACATAACAACTGGTACCTATTTGCTGCTAGGGTGGAAACAGGACAACAGGTGTATGGAAACGTTTTCGGTCGAAAATGTTTCCACCCGCCGGAATTCGAAACCGGGCCCTCCGTGTGTGTTGAAGCGGGAGAGCTTGAGCCACGGCAACGGGCACACCAACGGGCACTCTAAACCTTCACAAATATAAAATAGCGAAATTCATGATACACAGGCTTCTTTCCCCACTGCATTCTGCCACACCCCCCACACTCGTTAAACCCTCCTATCTCGGAAAATC
This sequence comes from Cherax quadricarinatus, assembly GCF_026875155.1. Taxonomy (NCBI): domain Eukaryota; kingdom Metazoa; phylum Arthropoda; class Malacostraca; order Decapoda; family Parastacidae; genus Cherax; species Cherax quadricarinatus. The sequence goes on along the minus strand of NW_026507049.1, from coordinate 9,837 downwards.
ACTCCCGTTGGGAAAATATCCCATGCAGGAAACGATACATAACCTCACGCGTCTAGGTCGTATTCCTCTTTATTTACTAAATCTTAGCCATTAATTAAATACCATGCATTACATGGGGCTGATCCCTTAAACCAGAGATACTACATGTCCCTCTAAAATTTACACAAAATGTAAAGTATTGGACACAAGTTGCAACTAATGGATTCGACATTTTTATTGTGGCAACGTTTCGCTCTCAGGAGCATTTAATCAGGCATTACAACAATACATGGACACAGAGTGGTATATAAAGGGCCTCAGCGTGGGTGCAATTACTAGTGAGGTTACCATTTAGTTGTTCACTAGGGTGAGTAGTAGTAGTAGTGACAAAAGTTGTAGTAGTAATACAATATGGTAGAGGTATTTATTGTTAATGAGTGGTAAAAGGATATTTAAAAGTTTTACTTGGGTAAACATAAAATAGTTGGAACAATACAGACTGGAAAGAGGCTGCCTGTTTCTGTGTTCACTCTCTGTAAGGTGCTTTGTGTAGTATAACAGGAGATGGAGGATATTGTGATGGCCAGGGTTTTAATGTTTTCAGGAGGATCTTGCATGACTTCAGAGATGGTGAAGCTGCCGTTGTTTTGTTTAATGTATTCGAAACAGCGATCAGTGCTGATTAGAGGCACTTGCGGTCTGTGGAATATATTTAGTTTCTTAATCACTAAATGGGCACGTCTCTGAATGGTCATGAGATGATTGTTAGAATTTCAAATGTTGTCACAGGCGTTGTTCAAGTTATCGTTCCTACATGCGTAAATGTGTTCATTGAGGGGGGTGTCGGTTTAATTGAACATTACTCCACCCTCCTTCTCACCATTCCTGACCTTTCTGTTGTGGTCCTCTCATTTGAGTCACTCTGGGTACCATAACATTTGTCTTTTCCTGGACTTTTGCACGGGGCATCTCTGGTAACATCGTCGAATCTTATGCTGCTGCCGTTTTCCTTGTAGCTCCCTCAGTTTCCAATATCTGGAGCTGGGAGCCAGCACAATGGTTTTAGACTTACAACTCTACTCCCTTAATCCACCTCCAGGTCCTTCATGGCACTCGCCACTGTCCATCACAGGTGCCACTGATCCTCCCCTCCCCCCACCCCACCCACAACTCCTTCTGCCATGATCCAGGGTTCTGCTCGCCTGTGACTTCTCCACTCCGTAGACCTGTAAACATAGCTGTATCCACCATCCAACCTCCTCTTCAATAGTTTCTCTGCTGAGCCACATGCACCTCCTCACTTGACAACTGTAACTTTTGGTTGATCGGGGCCAGTGTGATTCATGGATCACCACTTCTCCTTCCGATTCCACAGGGAGGGAAGCCAACAACCTCTTCACTCCCACAAGCAACCACGCCCCTCCACCTTGACCCCGGTTTCTTCCTTAGGCATTGGTTTCTCCTTGCTCAGGAGGTGCTCCGCCCCTTGACAGCCAGGAGCAATATTCCCGCTTTGCACAGTCTGCCGCCATTTGGTCAAATCGCCACACAGTCGGCACGTACGTCTCTGGCCCCGCAATATGCTTACTTTACCTGGGTTCTTAACCTCCTTGGGATAACATACCGATGGTTCAGGTTGCCTTAGCGGTCATCTTGAAGATTAAAGAAGAACCCTCAGGAAATTCCTGTGTAAGCTCCTTTTAACCATTTGCAGGGTGGGCTAGATGTACAGTTCAATAACATTCGAAATCATTTCGTATATTTACTTCATCAGCTTTTCTAAGGCTAGTTGCAGGAGCTTGACCACGAATACTGTCGTGATACTCCGCGCCCAAACTTGAACCCTCACGCGGTGGTTACGTATAAATGCTGGACATCTTTGTAACGATCCACAAAGCCTCATATACTGAGCTAGTTTAGCGCCTTTCCGATATTCTAATAAACACCGTTTCAGTGCCACGCCCATATCAAATCCTCGTCTCTGAATGCCGTTATGTTCTCTTTTAATAATTTTGGGCATCGACATGAATGTAGGCTTTAAAACCCCACTAATGAGGTCATTGCCCACAGTTTTCACTTCCTGCGCACACCTGGCACCATATTGGTTGACGATGAGTAGCTCTTTGCGATATCTGGTTGAGGGGTGCAAAGCCGACCACACTCTATCTTCCAGGCCCAGCGAATCATGGGTCTGTGTTGTTAGTGGGCTCAGGGCTTTAGGCGGCTCCTGTATGGGGAATTTTAATCCCGCGCGCTGCAATGCGGGAAAATTATTGGTCCCTAAAGTTCCACAGGACCGATATGAACATGGCCGTATAAATGAGTCGGCTTGAGCTGGGTGGCCCTTTTACCCACCCAAAACAAAGACATTCTCTAGTTGGCCGTGGATTGTTGGTAAGCTTTATTAATTTTTAGATTTACCTTCATGGGAAAGGAGTAGGTTGTTTTTATGGTTAGTATATTATTTTAGGTTTACTAAGGGCAACTGTAGATAATAATAATGTAGACCTAAGACCTTAAACATAGGTTAGTAATAGGTAGACCGTTATTGTAGGCAAAAAACACTAGGATAAGTTTGCTGGGGAACTGGCAGCTCTGTTTGAAACGAAGAGATGAGGGGTTCTGGAAGAGAGGACAAGCTCGTTCTTCTTTAAGAACAGACACCAAATGGGGACAAGAGTGCCCGTGATCAGCAGGATGGCGACCCCACGTGGTCTTCACATTTGAGACCTGGTGGAAATCTGGTAGAGGCACCTCGATGTACCGTAGTGATCTCTGTCAGGCCCATACTGTAAATGGACATGACCTCCACTTTATCTCGTAGATTTCTGGCCAGTGTATGGGGCGAGGGAGAATTATAGAATTGTGGAGAGTGAGTTTGTTATGTGGGCCCGGTGTGCAACAGGCAGGTTGCATGCCCAAATAACTACAGTGTCTCAAGGCCAGTCTGGAAGCTTGTGTCCGTGTCTTCATTGTTATAATTAGGGATACATACTCCTCTTGGATATAAGGAATTTCTGAGGTGCAGAGGACCAGAGGCTGGGGTCACTATTACGATTGAATATTGCAGTCGGAATTAAGGCCCCGGGTTTTTGCATTTGGTTTCTGAGGGGGAGTCCAGAGGGGCTAAGGTAAGCTTAGGGGAATAGTTGAAGATCAGGTATATGCTGCAACACCAGCTATAGTAGTTAGCCCCTTTTTAAGTGTTTGCAGGCGGTTTCTTGCAACTCAATCATTTGTGAAAATCTGTCCCTTTAAAGCCACTTGTGAGGCTGGAGGTACCCAACTCAGAGCTCAGTTTCAATCAGGAGTTTGCCAGGGTTGGCGACACCTTGGAGGTTATAGTCCACACAAATTTTCACACAAAAAGAGGTCCTTCGCGAAATGGATTGTGGAATAGCTAGGTTTTATAGCTATCATAGCTAGGCAAACAGTTAGGATTCCAGTTTAAACAAAGTTAGGTTAGTTAGCACTCCAAGGACCAGAGTTACACAGAAGGCTAGGCCACAAGCTGTCTATACACAGAAGTTGTTTATTTGCAGTTCATTTACAGGCGCTGGACCAGGTTGGCTAGTAGAGAAGAAGCTTGTGAATTTATTATTTACAGTTGCTGGATTTGTAAGGATGGTATGCCACAGTTAGGCTAGGCTCTTGTGCAATATTTACAAAACACTGCTATAGTAGCTAGGACAGATTTAACCTAGTTTTATTTTTCAGGGTGTTATAGCCAGTTTAGCTTATAGCACATTGCTAGGTTAGGATTTTCTTATACAACATACATGCTAGACAGAGTAACTGGGCGTTAGGGCCAAGCTGTTTAAATTCATTATTCATTTTCTGTTTCACAAGTTGACATTGTGAAATTTACTTAGTGCGAATTACGTGATTTTTTTAATTTGTATACTGCATTTTTTTTTGTGTGATTTTCATTGGTCTTTGATTCTTGTTAATGTGGGAGGATTTGTGATTGTACTGGGGAGAATAGGTTAAGCCTGTAATTATTTGATGACATGTATAGAAATTGCTATATTAGCTTTTCACTACCGATACACATTTTGATTGGGATTTTTTGGAGAGCTAACAGTGTAACATTTTTTGATTCTAGAGTAGAGTCAATATAATAAGGGTGTTGGTTATGCTGTTGAGAGCCTTGGAGGAATCGTTCATTCTCCCTAATACGGTTCGTGCTGTGGGGTGGGCTAATTGAAGTTAACAAAATTGTTACCTGGTGATCTTAATAAACCACACTATGGTTGGTGATGATGTAGTAGTACCAGCTGTCCCAGCTCTAAGTCAATTAAAGCGGTCTATGGAGCCTATAAGGAGCGATGAGCAAAGCATGTGGGAGCAGTGTCTGTACGGTCACGGGCAAGATCAAGATGTAGGACTGGGAGGAACTAGAGAGTTGCCCTGACCTTTGGAGAGCAAAGACTGGTGGACTTTGAGAGATCATTTATCCTTTCTATGTGACAGAGGTCTATACTCTGGTGAGTTCTGAATATACAGTCGAAAGTAGCAAAGGATAGACTATGACTGAACGAGGGCCAGAACAGATGTTTTAAGTAAATTAAGCAGAGATGTGGAATCTGCAGCAGTTAAATAATAGGACTTCCAAGGCCGGTACAGCAGGGGGGAGCGGAATGTTTCAAGGAACACGAAACAAAACAGCTCTCGCCTCATGTTAATGTGTTGCCATGTTTTGCCCCAGTTGAATTTACAACTTTTGCCGGAAAACCTTAACGGAGTACATTGCTTTCTGGGATCAGTTTAAGCTGGGATAGATGCAAGAGACGATTTGTCAGTGTGCCGTCAAATTACAATATTTACGTTCCTACTGCTCAAGGGTTAAAGCCTTGGACTTGGTTCCGGCATACCCAAACCAACCGACACATTATCAAAATGCCAAAGACAATAAGACCACGTTTGTGGCAAACACTGTGGAGTATTAAAAGGTGGCTATACTTTATGGTTGATGGATCTAGAAGAGCTTGTGACCATGGACCGTTCTGAGACTAGAGAAAGTTTCCAAAATCAAAGTTATGAGTTTGACAATAGTCTTTAAATGATTTACATGATTGGGGTAAGTCGGAAATGGTAAATCAGTCAGGTGATTCTGAGGGAAGGTGGAATGGATGGCACTACAGTGCATGAGTTACCACTTAAAATATCAGACGAATAGGTTCATGATTTAAAACAAATTGTTGACGAGCTGGGAGATCTCGTTCTCATTTGAGAATAGGTGTGTGGAGGATGATCGTCACCCCCATTCGACCACCATAAAAACCCCAGGGACAGTCTTGAGAGATCAGTATAAAGCTCGTACGACTAACTTGGAGGGTTCTATGGTAAAGAGGTGTCTAAGGTAAGAACCTCTAAGTAGAACCTCAGATGGCACTCATGACAGACTATGTGTGTTCTGCGAAGGCGGAACTGCTAGCCACGAGTTGCTTGGGAGTTACAACACTGAGCGTAGGCAACAGAGACTAAGGGAGTTGAGACTCTGCTTTTAAGTGTGGTGGGGAACACTTGGCGACGAGACTGTGGCACACCCTGATCAGTGATAAGTGTCGGGTCTGTTGCAACACGGGATGCTCATTTTGAACTATGTCCCACAATAATTTACGGAACCCCAGGCTAGTAGGGCATCTCTTCAGGTAGAGATAGAAAGTCGGAGTCAGAGCCTGAAATGGAGCCAGCGTGATGATTATTTGTAGGGGTGAAAGTCTCAATCCGAGTGAGATTCTCGGAGGTGCTGCACTACCTTCCGGTCACTGCAAGGTTGTGAATGGGACACAGGTTCCCGAACAACCGGATATTATTCTTTGTCACAGGAGCAAAAGAAACTTGATAACAAAGAAGTTGGTGGCTCTAATTAGAGTTGGAAAGGCCACAAAGAAAGTTAGCATGATGTTGGGCAGGGGCATAATAAAGTTCAGGGACCCACCAAAATCTTATGATGTGGTGGATGTCACAGTCAATTTAGGTGGGACATCGCATGTCATTACAGCCTTGGTGGTAGAGATGCTACCACAGCAATTACAGCGAGAGTCTTTGCCTGCAGCAGCCCCTAATCGATTGAAGCACCTTTGTTGTGAAGCTGGCTGACCAGGGATAAATTTTACCACTGACACAGTCTGAAGAAATGTAGGTATCCTGGTGGGAGCCATCATATAGCTATGACTTTCCTGTTTTACACGAACGGATATGATTTAAGGAAGGAATTGTTTTTATTACAGATCCCCTGCAGTAGGTTACATCATAGGCGGCAGGATTCACCTGAATTCCCTGCCCGCCAGCAGATTAAGAGGAGAAGCTGTACCCATGATAAGCTGGGGAGTAGTGATAATGAATTCAGTTACACGATGACCGCCAGGAAGCTGAACCAGTAGGTAGTGACGAAACACTCGGCCACCTTCGGAATAACACTTTTAAAGGGTAGTTAAAAAAGAGGGGAGATAGATTGCCTTTAAATCCAGGGAACCTCGTTTCAGTGGGACGAAAAGGGCTAACAGGGGCATGTGGGCCACTGGGTTGGGAAAGGAAAAGTACAGAGCATCAGTCAAGGCTTAGACTTACAAAAGACTTTAAAGTTAAAGGTAAGGGTGCTATGACCACAAGAAAACAAAAGTTTACACACCCCAGAGGTCCACACAGGGGAAAATGGACGGTTGAAGTTAGACCGGAGTCTGCTCAACGAGGAGTGGGCCGGACGGCACTCGTGTCCAAGGGCGTCATGCTGTAGGGGCTCGCAGAAGGTTGAACTTGATTTAGGCTTAGAGTACTTCGCCGGCGGAGAGGATGTGGGAATTTATTGGTCCATAAAGTTCCACAGGGACCGATCCAACATGGCATAATGGAAAGGGCTGTGCTGGGTGGCCCTTATACCCCACCCAAAAACAAAGAGATTCTCTAGTTGGTGTGGTATTGTTGGTAAGCTTATTTAATTTATAGTTTACCCTCAGGGAAGGAGAGTTGTTTTACTGTTAGTATTTATATTAGGTTTACTAAAGGCAAACTGTAGATATAATATTGTAGGACTAAGACATTAACAATAGTAGTAATAGGCGATAATGTAGGCAACTCTAGGATATTTAGCTAGGGGAAACTGGCAAGCCCTAGTTTTGAACACGAAGAGACGAGGGGTCTGGAAAAGAGGCAGGACCACGCTCGTTCTTCTTATGACAGAACCAATATGGACAAGACGTGCCTTGTGTTCAGCAGACGGCGCCCCCTCGTGTTTCTCATTGAGACCTGGGGAAATCTGGTAAGGAGAGACCCGATGTACCGTAGATGGACCTCTGTCAGGGCCATACAGTAAGTACAGGACCTCACTTTATCTCGTGATTTCTGGGCCAGTGGTCTGGGGAAAATTGTGTGATGTGGTTTGATCTCGTGGGCCGAGGTGTTGCAACAGCGCAGTGCATGCCCAGTATGTACCAGTGTCTCCAAGGCAGTCTGGTTGCTGTTGTAGACAGCCTTGTATACTGGCAGAGCACACAGCCTAGCCGTCTCCTCTGCTACTGACTTGTTCATATTTTCAGCGGCATTCAGTGCTGCCTCTGTAGGCTTACCTTAGGTCGGTGGGAAAAACGGAACAGAAACACCACAACACAACCCACAACAGTCCACCCCTCTCTCATCCCGCCTGCCTGGACCGACCTGACGTACACAAGTTCTCCCCCTCCACGGACTGGGCTTGCGGTCACCTTCCTCACACTGCCGTTGTGTACTCATCACTACCCGAATTTTTTAAAGCCACAATCTAGTCTCGGCCGTATAGACATTGGTACCTAAGCTACCTTCATCGGCACTAAACCGATGTTCAGCAGCAAGAAAAGAAGAACAGCAAATATCAGTGGTGACCGCGGACATAGAGTCAGCGGCATTGTGAGCCTTTTCAGGGTGTGAGTGGGATTCGGTCGGACAAAGACAAACTCCGCTGTGCCTTCTAGCACGTGCCTAACTAGTATTACTTACAAATATATATACAAATATTAATTTAACAGAACTATCTTATCCACACCGTTTACATAATAGGTAATTACTTCAAAACTGAGGCAGGAACATGTTACAAAAATGGCAAAAAATAACTCAGTGCTTCAAGGAACATAGTGAAAGGAATACCCTCTCAAGAAAAGTTAAAATTCCATTGCAAGACCAGTACAAGCGGAACATAATACGCTACCAAAGAAAATATACATATTATATAATTTATAGGTTATATATTAATAAATGTTATATATTTAAACTGCCATTTACACCTTCCCCATCAAGGGAACTAAGCAAAACTAATCTTTCACAACCTCTCATCTAGACCCACACGAGTACCTCCAATCACACCCAACCACCCATCACTGCACACCAAGGAGGTGAGCCCGTTGAATACCCCAGAACCCCCCTCCCTTTTACCACCTACTCACCCCGGCAGTTAAAGCCCCTTATAACGCTAATAAATTTCCTACTGTTAGTCCTATATAACCGTCAGAAAAAAACTCATCCAACCATTTCCCAAAAATGTCTATTGCGACACAAAGTTCGATAAAACGTCGCCGCCAAAGTCCTTCTCAGCACATCCCACCCTCCTTCCCCCTCATACCCCACAAAACATATATGTAGTCCACGATTACATATACTAAACCCCTTACCACACCCTCATATCAAGACTCAACGCTCGCAATACCGACACACATTGACCCCCCACCCTCACCACTACCCTACTCATCCATACCCTGATAAGATAAGATTTCGTTCGGATTTTTAACCCCGGAGGGTTAGCCACCCAGGATAACCCAAGAAAGTCAGTGCGTCATCGAGGACTGTCTAACTTATTTCCATTGGGGTCCTTAATCTTGTCCCCCAGGATGCGACCCACACCAGTCGACTAACACCCAGGTACCTATTTGCTGCTAGGTGAACAGGACAACAGGTGTAAGGAAACGTGTCGAAATGTTTCCACCCGCCGGGAATCGAACCCGGGCCCTCCGTGTGTGAAGCGGGAGCTTTAGCCACCAGGCCAACGGGCCACACCAACGGGCACTCTAAACCTTCACAAAAATAGACAACATGATACACAGTCTCTTCCCCACTGCATCTGCCACACCCCCCACCCTCGATAACCCTCCTATCTCGGAACATCACTCCCGTTGGCAAAATCCCATGCAGGAAACGATACATAACCTCACGCGTCCTAGGTCGTATCCTTAATTTACTAAATCTTCGCCATATTACATCCCATGCATACATGGGGTAGATCCCTTCAACCAGAGCTACTACATGTCCCTCTAACAATTTACACAAAATGTAAAGTAAAAGGACACAAGTGCAACTAATGTGACATTTTATGTGGCAACGTTTTCGCTCTCCAGAGCTTTATCAAGCCATTACAACAATACATGGACACAGAGGGTATATAAAGGCTCAGAGTGAGGTGCAATACTAGTGAGGTACCATTTAGATGTTCACTAGTGGTAGTAGTAGTAGTAGTGACAAAAGTATAGTAGTAATACAATATGGTAGAGTAATTTAATTCGTACATGAGTAAAAGGATATAAAAGCTATTACTTGGGTAACATAAAAATAGGTTGGACAAATACAGACTGGAAAGAGGCAGCCTGTTTCAGTGTTCACTCTCTGTAATGTGCTTTGTGTAGTATAACAGGAGAGACTATGTGATGGCAGGGTTTACTGTTTTCAGGAGGATTCTTGCTAAGACTTCAGAGATGGTGAAGCTGCCGTTGTTTTGTTTAATGTATTCGAAACAGCGATCAGTGCTGATTCGAGGCACTTGCGTCTGTGGAAAATTAGTTTTTTTTAATCACTAAATGGGCCCTCTCTGAATGTCATGAGATGTGAGAATTT
>NW_026507048.1:0-32489 GCF_026875155.1 Cherax quadricarinatus | reverse complement strand
TTCCCCTTCCCCGCCCCCGGACGTCTGCAAGCTGAGATCATTTGTGTGTTGTGACAAAAACAAGGGTTCGTTCCTCCTCTGACCGGGTACAAAACACATCACAATTGGGTCAATGACCTTTCTTTCATTGTGTCTCTCTCTCTCTCTTCTCTCTCCCTTCTCTCTCTCTTCTCTCTCTCTCTCTCCCCTTTCTCTCTCTTCTCCTCTTCAATCTCTCTCTCAATCTCTCTCTCAAATCTTTCTCAATCTTCAATCTATCTCTTCATCTATCTCTCTCATCTATCTCTCTCAATCTATTCTCTCAATCTCTCTCTCTCAATCTCTCTCTCTCAATCTCTCTCTCTCTCTTCTCCCCTCTCCCCGCTCTCTCTCTCTCTCTCTCTCTCTCTCTCTCTCTCTCTCTCTCTCTTCTCTCTCTCTCAATCTCTCTCAATCTCTCTCTCAATCTCTCTCTCAATCTCTCTCTCAATCTCTCAATCTATCTCTCTCAATCTATCTCTCTCAATCTATCTCTCTCAATCTATTCTTCAATCTATCTCTCCATCTTTTCTCTTTTCAATCTTCTCTCTCAATCTCTCTTTAAATTTCTCTCTCTCAATCTCTCCTCTCACACCCTTCTTTTCATCTCTCTCTCTCTCTCTCTCTCTTCTCTCTCTCTCTCTCTCTCTCTCCTCTCTCCTCTCTCTCTCTCTCTCTCTCTCTCACACACCCAAACAAATACACACATACACATACACATACACATGCTCTCTGTCTTACTGTGCTCTCTCTCACTCGCGCGCCTACAAGACGGGTGCAAAGAAAAAGAACCTTGTAAGATCCTTGATGCTAGTGAGGGACCGGTTTACAGGTGTGGGAGGGAGAGCGAGGGATAGGTGTGGTAGGGGTCTACAACAGTGTTGAATGTTCGGGGAGGGGGCTTTGAGAATGTGGGATGAGTGTGGGAGAGACCTGAAAAAGCATTGGATAGGTGCGACAATAATCTGGGAAGTAAGAAGTCTGAGAGAGGCCCCCATAAATATGGGATAGGTGTTGGGCAGGTCGAGTTTGTGGGACTATTGGGGAGGTGACCCCGGAAATCTTGGGAACGGTTGGGGTAGGTTCGGAGTGCATGGTATGGTGTGGAGGGTCTGAAAGAGGAAGAAATAGTTGTAGGGTTAATATACAATGTGGGATGGTAAAAAAAGGTCTGGAGAAGGGAAAACGGGAAAGTGAGGGGGGTTCAGGAAATATGTGGAAGGGTCTAGGAGAGCACTAGAGAGGTTCAGGAAAAGTGCGGGGGGGGACTAGAACACTATGAGAGGGTTCTGTGTGCAGATAAAATGAGGTATGGAATAAATTAATGGTACACAATACCGAAAGTAAGACACATGTGCAACAGTTTAGTATTTTTTTGCTAGACGTTGCGCTTGACAGTCTTCTTCAGTGAAATAAGTAAAGACAGCAGAGATTTGGAAATGTAGATATGAGGGGGATATTCCATAGATGGAAAAGTAAGTTTGGGGTGGTCAGTCCCTCAGCCTCGTATTACAACTCCACGGTTTTTGCTCTCTTTCCCCCGTATTTCAACTGATGAGGCCTACTGAGTAGGCGAAAGGTCTTGTCTCTATAAACCAAAATGTTGCACATGCGTTACTCATCAACTTGTCGGTTAATATATAACTTGTCTGAAACGGCAGCACCACTGTATGTGGTGAGAAGACATAAGAACATAAGAACAAAAAAGGAAAGGGAAAACTGCAGCAGGCCTGTTGGCCCATACTAGGCAGGTCCTTTACAAATTTATCCACTAACAAACATTTGACCAACCCAATTTTCAATGCCACCCCAAGAAATAAGCTTGATGTGCAAGTCCTCTCAATCCAACCCCCCACTCATGTACTTATCCAACCCAAATTTGAAACTACCCAAAGTCCTAGCCCCAATAAAACCCCAAATAGGGAGGGCTGTTCATCATCTACTACCTATTTCCAAACCAATACTTTCCTATGTCCTTTCTAAATCTAAACTTATCTAATTAAATCCATTACTGGGGTTCTCTCTTGGAGAGATATCTCAAGACCTTTTTTATCCCCTTTATTAATACCTATTTCTACTTATACACTTCGATCAGGTCTCCCTCATTCTTCGTTAACAAGTGAATGTAATTTTAAAAGTCTTCAATCTTTCTTCATAAGGAAGATTTCTAATGCTATGTATTAATTTAGTCATTTCCCAACTGAATGTTTTCTAACGAATTTATGTCCATTCTGTAATATGGAGACAAAATTGAGCTGCATAAACTAGGTGAGGCCTTACTAATGATGTATAAAGCTGCAGTATGCCCTCTGGACTTCTGTTGTTACACTTCTTGATATAAATCCCAGTAATCTATTTGCCTTATTACGTACGCTTAGGGATTGCTGTCTTGGTTTAAGGTTGCTGCTTACATAACCCCATGGTTGCTCAACCACTAGCAGAGGTCAGTGGTCACAAGAGCTTGTACCTATCCTGAGTTGTTTTTTGGAAAAATTAGTGTTATTGAGCCCATGGTTGATTCCGTAGGTTTTAGAGTTGGTTCAGGACGCTGAATGAGGAGGTTTATGCTAAGGGGGGGGAAAAGGAATCCAAAAAAATTTTCCTGAATAGGTAACAAAAGTGGGTGGTTGGGTTATGAAAAAGCGGGTTTCAGCAGTGTAGAGCGGTTTCCGCAGTGTGGAGCAGGTTACAGCGTATGGAGAGGTTCCAGCAGGTGGAGAGGTTCAGCAGTGTGGGCGGTTACAGCGTGTGGGCGGTTACCGCGTGTGGGAGGTTACCCGCGTGTGGAGCAGGTTACCGAGTTTTTAAAGGAGGTTACCCGCAGTGTGGAGGGTTTCAGAGTTGGGGCAGGTTCCAGAGGGGAGCGGTTACCAGCAGTGTGGGGTTACCAGCAGTGTGGGAGGTTACCGCGTGTGGAAGGTTACCGCAGTGGGGAGCCGGGGTTTACAGCAGTGGGGGGGCAGGTTACCGCGTGGGGAGTAGGTTAAACCGCAGTGGGGAGAGGTTGAAGCAGTGGGGAGAGGTTGACGAGTGGGGGAGGTTTACAGCAGTGGAGAAAGGGTTGACGCAATTACAAGTGGAAGGTGGTTTCCTGTAAAGGAATAATCATTAAACTGAGGAAGATTAAAGGAGCAGAACTGAAAATAGGAAATCGCTTTTCTGTTCTCCAGGACGAATACAATTCAGTGGTTAGGGAGAATAAGGTACCACTACAGTGCTAGTCACGGCATTATGCAGGGTGAGCGCCCCGGCATAATGCCGTGACGAAAATCAAAGGACTACCACACAGGGGGTCTTTTTTCGTCAGTGCATTATGCCGGGTAGCAGCCGTTAGCATGACATCACGGCCTGCCGCCACACTCCACAGTGACTCCTGCCATGGTGAAAGGAAGTGTTGCACTTTTGTCTCATCTGCCCCATCTTAAGTCCAGTGTTCCCTTTGGTTTTGAGGCTATACATTTGATTATGGGTAAAAGGAAGTCTTTAACACCTGAAACTATAATTCAGATTATAGGGCTTCACAAAGTTGGGCACCAGACAAAAGAAATAGTGGAGAAAGTTGGTGTGCGTGAGCGTTCCGTTAGAAACTGGGTGCATCGTTTCAAGTTTGGTGGCGGTGTCAAGTTACCGTCTGCCAAACCTCGGCCTGGTCCCTTGAAAAAATCGGTTCGTAAGTAAGTAAGTAAGTAAGTAAGTAAATTTATTCAGGTATACACAATACAGTTACATAGAATTATCATACATAGCAGCATATGTGTAGAGAACCTAGGATAACCCAAAAAAGTCAGACAGAGTGACTGTGTTAAAGAAGCAGTTAGTACATCTATGAGAACTGAAAGAAAAGAACCCACATCTTCTCTCAAAGGTGTCTGTAAGAACTGTTAACAGACGTGTCTCAGAACTGGACTACAGTAGTCACTGCCAGGTTAAGAAACTGATCCTCTCCAAGCCACAGAAGAAACAGGCTGGATTATGCAAAGAAATATCTTCATTGGAATCCTCAACAGTGGTCTGAAGTACTTTGGAATGATGAAGCAACCTTCACTGTCACTTGTAACTGTGGGGACATGTGTACCAGCCAGAAGTAGTGGCCCACTAGACCCACGCTGCACCTGTGGGACCACCAAACACCCAGACTCACTCATGGTTTGGGGGTGTTTCAGTACTCAGAGTGTTGGTGAGCTCATTGTGCTTCCCAAAAATCAGTATATGAACCAGTATAATTACCTGGAGTTACTGTATGACAATTTACCTGAGGCGTTTGACAAGTGTGGGGCTACAGTTTTTATGCAGGACGGTGCACTGTCATACCACCAAATCTGTAGTTCAGTGTTAAGGACTGTGAAGTGAGGTTCTTAAATGTTTGGGTCAGGCAATTCCCCAGACCTAAACCCTATTGAGAACCTCTGGTCAGTAGTGAAACGAAATTTACTGGGCAAGGATATCAGTTCCATCTTGCAGCTGGAGGCTGCTCTACATGAGGAATGGAATAATATACCTTCTAAAAACCCTCAGGAATTTGTGTCTTCCTACATGGTGAGGGACACGATTAAGAAATAAGGATGCAGCACCAAGTATTAAAACCTCAGTAAGTGTGCAAATATATATATTATAATAATTCATGGTATGTGTTTGTTTTGGTACGTGTATGGGGGAGGGGCGGCATAATGCCATGACTAGCACTGTAACTCCTCTGCTAATAAAGGTAGAAATATCCTTGTGGTCAGCGACTCAGATAAAATATATGGAATGTTCCTTCAGTAACAGAGATAGGATGGTGAGGCAGAGGGTGAGTTTCCCTGGAGCTGGTGTTAATGACAGTCAACAGGTTAGATAAGATCATGTTAAGTAATGGGAACAAGTCCACTTTCTACATCAGTGCTGGTGGAAATGATATTGGGAAGGGTAGGAGACAGGAGCTAATAGATAAGTACAGGTAAACTATAGATCTAATTAGATCTAAGGGAGGGGTCCCGCTCATTTGTAGCAATTTGATAAGGAGTGAGCAATGAATGGATGTCTAGGACAATTGGTGTAAATTGCTGGCTAGACTGGTACTGCAAAGAACTTGCAATTCCATTCATTGAAAACTAGGATGATTTCTTTGGCAAACATTATTTGTATGCAAAAGATGGGGGCACATCTCTCGGGGGCAGGGACGGTAGCATTAACCAGCTCTGTCGAGGGGAACACTTACCGTCCCTGTTCACCTAGTAACAAGTAGGTACCTGGTCATTAGCCGATTATTGTGGGTCGCATCCTGGGAACAAAATTAACGAAAGTCGCTCAGAACGCTTTGTATAACCAAGGTCTTTCTATATAGTATTATAGTATGTCACTGATGTCAGTTAGATCTGTATAAGTTGTATCATGTACTTGTAGAAATAAAGATTGTTAAATTATTCCACATGTTGCAGTTACTTTTTTTAACACACCGGCCATCTCCCATTGAGGTAGAGTGATCCAGAAAAGAAACATTCTTCATCACTTTCTCGCCAGGGGCACGCCAATACTACAATTCAGATGACTCTTCAAACTGCAACTATCCCCACTCCTCCTTCAGAGTGAAGGCATTGTACTTCCCACCTCCAGGATTAAATTCCAGCAGACCAGTTTCCCTGAATCCCTTCATAAATGTTACCTTGCTCACACTCCAACAGCACATCAAGTCGTAAGAACCACTTGCCTCCACTCTTATTTAACATGCTCACACAAGCCTGCTGAATGTCCAAGCCCCTTGCATACAAAACCTCCTTTACCCTTTCCCTACAACCTTTCCTAGGGCGACCCCTACCCCGTTTTTCATCCACTACACGCCGGATCACCATCTGGACAAGACCTGGGCAGGAAGTACCTGCAAATTCCTAATAAATGAATGAATCCACTACAAATTTATACACCCTCCAAGTCATCCTATTTTTCTATACTCTCTCTAAATGTCAAAGCCACGTCAATGAACCATCCTCAGCCCTCTGGATAATACTTTTAGTAACCTTGCACCTCCTAATTTCCAAACTACAAATTCTCTGCATAATATTCACACCACACATTGCCCTCAGATACGACATCTCCACTGCCTCCAGCCTCCTCCTCACTGCAACATTCACGGCCCATGCTTAACACTCAAAATTATATTAAAAATTATGTATATTTTTATTCTTTTAATCATAATTCAACTTTAAAGAAATAGTCCATTATATTTGTAATGGCTAAATTTGTTAGTATACCTTTAATGTCATTGTATATAAATAAAATTAGTGCCACTTTAGTCTAAATTTAGGTCTAAGCTTGCACGAAATGCTTTACATAACCATGGGCTTTCTGCATGCATAACTAAATGGCGTTCATCTCTGCACAAACCTTGTATAATGTGGAAATAAATCTTTAACAATGTTACCACTATACTCTGATACAAACCACTCTTTTCTTCCATGGATAACGTTCTTTGTCCCCACAGATGCCTCAGTGCACCACTCGCCTTTTTCCCCTCATCATTTTATGAGTCATTTCGCCTTTCATAGACGCATCTGCTGACAAGTCCACTCCGAAATATCTGACAATATTTACTCCCTCCATACTCCCTCCAATCTAATATTTAATCTTTCATTACATTTTTTTTTGTTACCCTCATCATTCTACTCTTTCTCGTGTTAAAAGTGACACTTTTAATTTCCTTCTTGTATATACCCTCCCAAATTCGTCCACCACCCTTTGCAGTTTCTTTTCAGAATCTCCCAAAAAAGCAGTGTTGAATGTAGTGATACTGCTCCTGTGGGGAGCAGCAGCAGGATAATACTGCACCACCTCTCGGGGCCCTTAACAACAACAACAGCTTGGTGTGTGCCATGGGCGCCAACACATGATGTGTGATTCTCTTCTCTTATATCCATATATTAGTGATTCAGATTACATGGTGAGTTTAAATATGTGGCTTGTAGTTATAACTTTTCTCTTGACATATGCAAGACATCACCCTCCCTGTAGAAGCAGTTATTAGATGTACTAGTCATTATATTTTGTTGTTGCAGAAGTACTATGAAGATTCTATGTTCAATAAAGCCTAGAGATAAGGCCTGTGTTTCTATCACAACAATTTATTTAACATAGAATCCTGGGCTACCTGGTGGTGATCCTGCGCTAGACTACATCACAACATGGAGCGTTTATTGAAACCTGAGAGGCTAGACTGTGACCCCAACTTATCAACGGCTGCTCAGGAATGGAAGCACTGGTTTAAGACTTTCGAAAACTTCTTGGGAGCCCTTCCTAAAAAAAGATCTAGATAAACTAAGTCTGCTCATCAATTTTGTCACCTAAAATATATGAGGCTATTTCTGAGTGTAATACCTATGAAGATGCTATCAAAACCCTCAAGGCGACTTGCTATTGCCTTGCAACTCGCCGCCAGCAGATTGATGAATCCTTAGAGGAATACCTCAGCACTGTGAAGAGTCCATCAGGGATGCTTTTATCAGTGGTCTGCAATCACCAATAATAAGGCAGCGTTTATTGGAGAATAAAACTCTCGACTTAGCCACTGCCTTTGACCAGGCAAGAGCTCTAGATTCAGCCCAGAAGAATTCTGAAGTATACAGTACCACCCAGCCTTCTCGAGTGGTAAGTGCTGTAATTCCTGACCAAGACTCTTGCAATGAAGTTACTGTGGAACCTGCCTCAGTGACAGCAGCAGCAGGTACGGTGTGTTTCCTTTGTGGTTTTTCAAGACATCCACGTCCAAAGTGTCCTGCTCGTGAAGCAATGTGCCATAAATGTCACAAGAAAGGTCACTTTGCTAAAGTATGTCGTGCTAATGCATCAACAAGAGCTAGTGCCTCCACACATTCCAGTAATCATGCGACTCTAGCAACAGTGACTTCTGCGGCTACTCCAAATTCACTGTCAGAGGCAGTTGTGAAAGTATTCATCAAAGGAACAGAAGTAGATGGTCTTATTGATAGTGGCAGCTCAGAGAGTTTCATCAACCTGGACTTAGTTAAACGCCACTCCTTGACTGTACATCACTCATCAGGTACCGTTTCCATGGCATCAACATCTCTCTCTATTCAGACCTTAGGGTTTTGTAAGGTAAATCTCAGAGTTAATGGAAAGGACTATCAAGATGTACATTTAGCTATTCTGCCACAATTGTGCTCTGATGTTATCCTTGGTCAGGACTTTCAGAAGCTGCATGGTAGTGTTGCTTTAACATATGGAGGTGAACTGCCTCCTCTTGTTGTCTGTGGACTTAGCACTTTAAGGGTAGACCCACCAAAGCTGTTTGCAAATCTTACTGCGGATTGCCATCCTATATCAGCTAAGTCACGCCGCTATTCTTATGAGGATCGGATGTTCATTGAGAAAGAAACTCAGAGGCTGCTGAAGGAGGGTATTATATAACCGAGTAATTCCCCTTGGCGTGCACAGGTTGTTGTTGTTAAGGATGATTATAGGAAACGGAGACTGGCTATCGATTACTCTGAGACAATCAACAAATTTACACTTCTTGATGGGTACCCTCTACCTCGAATTGATGATATAGTGAACAAAATTGCTAAGTACTATGTGTTAAAAACAATTGATCTGCAGAGTGCCTATTATCAAGTCCCTATAAGGAATGAAGATAAACCATACACAGCATTTCAGGCTAGTGATGGCATGTATCAGTTTACCAGAGTCCCTTTTGGAATCACCAATGGGGTAGCCTGCTTCCAACGAATTATGGATTCACTCATTCAGGAAGAGCAGCTCATGGGAACTTATGCGTATTTAGATAATGTTACCATTTGTGGCAAGACCCAGGAGGAACATGATGCAAACCTTGATAAGTTTTTGGAAGCCGCCAAGAAGAAAAATATCAGTTACAATGAGGAAAAGTGCACTTTTTTCAACTAAAAGGCTTAGCATCCTTGGTTATGTAGTGGAAGGAGGTTCAATATTCCAAGACCCTGAACGGCTACGACCTCTACAGGAACTTTCAATGCCTCAAGACAAAAAGTCACTCCGAAGAAATCTTGGTCTCTTTGTTTATTGCTCACAATGGATCTACAACTATTCAAGTAAAGTCCGCCCATTGAGTGCTACCACATTTCCTGTGACAAAGGAAGCAGAAGCCGCTTTCCATACTCTCAAACAGGACATTGAAAACTCAGTAGTTAAAGCCATTGATGAGTCCCTACCATTCGAAGTGGAAACGGATGCATCTGACATTGCCATTGCTGCAGTCTTATCTCAGGCAGGACGACCAGTAGCCTTCTTTTCGAGAACTTTTCAAGGATCAGAGAAGTGTTACGCTGCTGTAGAAAAGGAAGCCCAGGCCATCATAGTTCGCCACTGGAGGCATTATTTAACTGGTAGACATTTCACCATAAGGACTGACCAACGGTCCATGATGTATATGTTTGACAAGAAGCACAAAAGTAGGATAAAGAATGACAAGATATTACGCTGGAGGATGGAACTATCGTGTTATGACTTTGATATTCTGTACCAACCGGGTCAAGAGAACATCTCACCTGATGCATTCTTTAGGTCCCACTGTGGAGCAGCATATCATGATTTGCAATCACTCTCAGCGCTCCACAAGGCTTTGTGTCACCCAGGAGTTACGCACCTGTACCATTTTGTCAAATCAACGAACATGCCCTACTCAGTGAAAGATGTGCGACAAGTGATCAGAGCATGCAGAGTACAAGCCAAACTTTCATCAGCCAGAGAAGACTCATCTCATAAAATCCACCCAGCCTTTCGAGAGACTGAATATAGATTTCAAAGGACCTCTACCAAGCATAAATCAGAATAGATATTTCCTTAACATAGTAGATGAATATTCAAGGTTTCCTTTGTGTTCCCCTGTGCAAATATGACTGCTTCAACTGTTATTAGTTGTCTTTCACAGTTGTTCTCTATTTTTGGTATGCCAGCATATATCCATTCAGACGGGATCCTCGTTCATGAGTAACGAACTTCAGGAGTTTTTGGCTAGCAAAGGTATTGCCTGCAGCAGAACAACAAGCTACAACCCTCAAGACAATGGTCAAGTGGAGCGGTTCAATGGTACTATATGGAAGGCAGTTACAATAACATTGAAGTCACGCAACCTACCTGTTCAACACTGGCAAACTGTCCTACCTGATGCTCTTCACTCTATTAGATCATTGCTGTGCACAGCTACTAATGCAACCCCTCATGAAAGACTCCTCAACTATTCACATCGTTCCTCTACGGGACCTCCGTGCCCACTTGGTTTATGTCATCCTGGACCCATTCTCCTGAAGAGTCACCGTAGGATGAACAAGACGGATCCTTAGTGGAAGAGGTAGAGCTCCTGTAAGCTAATCCACATTACGCCCACAGTCACTACCAAAATGGTGAAGAGACTACAGTATCTACAAGACATTTAGCCCCAGTTGAAATCCCCATTAGTGTGGAATCTCAAGATACACCAATAGATGCGAAAGATGCTTCGTTTTCTCCTGGAAAGCCCCTTGAGACTACCCCTATGGAAATAGAGGATTCTGCTCCAGCAGTTAGTCAAACCCTGCTAGAAAATATTGAACCTGGTGAAGAGGCTCAAGTGCTACGAAGGCCGGGATGTATACGTCGCCCACCTAACAGTTTGGGAGATTACTGTCTCTGATATTTTAGAAGGGGGAGATTGTAGTGATACTGCTCCTGTAGGGAGCAGCAGCAGGATAATACTGCACCACCTCTCTTAACAACAACAACAGCTAGGTGTGTGTCATGGGCGCCAACACATGGTGTATGATTCTCTTCTCTTATATCCATATATTAGTGATGCAGATTACATGGTGAGTTTAAATATGTGGCTTGTAGTTATAGCTTTTCTCTTGACATATGCAAGACATCACCCTCCCTGTAGAAGCAGTTATTAGATGTACTAGTCATTATATTTTGTTGTTGCAGAAGTACTATGAAGATTCTATGTTCAATAAAGCCTAGAGATAAGGCCTGTGTTTCTATCACAACATTGAGCTGTTTTGCCCTTGGGGGTTAGCGCTTCTTTTTGATTTAAAAAATAATATCAAAACATTGAACAAGTTGAAAACTTTCACTTTGTATTACCTGGAGTTTACCTGGAGAAAAGCCCGGGGGAAACGCCCCCGGGGGCCCGGTCTTGCCCAAGCCCCTTTAGGTCAAGGGCCCAGGAATGCACCCCCCCAGTCCAAACAAACCCCCAAGGTACCCTTTTTACTGATGTGGGAACATAGCAACGGTGGAAAAAACCCAAGCCCCAATGTTTCTACTCAACGGGGAATTCAAAACCCAGGCCCTCACAGTGTGAACGACACGTTAACCCCCGGGCCCCCCGTTTATTTTAAATTATATTTTTTTAAAATTAAAAAATTTTGTTAATCTAATACAACCCCAGAAATTTTTTAGCCCCCCAAATTTTAAAATTATTTTTAAACAACCATGGTGACACCGAAATACCTGCAAAGGGACCTACTTATACTAAAAAAAATAATCCCCCCCCCTCTCCTACCCCCCTAAACCTGAGCCTCGCTATCCTCTTAAAAACTCTTAACGGCCTTTCATTTAACCTACAAAAATATTCCATA
The DNA here is from genome assembly GCF_026875155.1 of Cherax quadricarinatus. Taxonomy (NCBI): domain Eukaryota; kingdom Metazoa; phylum Arthropoda; class Malacostraca; order Decapoda; family Parastacidae; genus Cherax; species Cherax quadricarinatus. Next base: position 20,892 of record NW_026507048.1, on the reverse strand, counting down.
AAACTGGGAACATCGCCAATTGTTTCCCCTTCCCCCCTTTCATATACTTTTTCAAAAATTCATAAATGCAACAAAATTTCCCTTACCCTTATCTAAAAAATGTTCACTTTTCTTCTTTGAAAAACACTTGATCTAAAATATCTCCCCTTCCAAAAACCTTTGTTCTTTGCAACCTGCCTCCTTTTTAAACCCTTAAAATTTTTAAAGATAGCTCTACCAGGTTACCTTTTGATTTTTTCCCAAAACCCCATTTATTGAACAAAAAAAAAAAAAACCAAAACCACTCCAAAACATATCCTAAACCTTCTTAATCCCACCCATTTTAGTGCTAAAAAACCCCCCTTTCCCTTTTTGTCCACAGTCTCAGCACCCCCCCCCCCCTCAATAGTGGCTTTTCCCTCACTCCAAAAGATGTTATACCCCCCTTATTAATGTATAAAATCACTGCCTCCCTCTCTTCACCCAACTTTTAACTTTTCTTCAAAATATTCGCAAATCTTGAAAAATACCTCCACTTCCCCCAAATTAAAAACCCTCCCCTTTTTAAAATTTTTAACTTTTAAAATCTTTTTTTCCCCGGGGCTTTCTCAATCTATTAATCTCCAAAGTTTTCTTTTTTCAAAAAAATTTGTTATCAAAACCTCTCCCTTTTTTCTCTATTTTTACCTCCCTGGGCCTTTTTTTTACTATTCATTTACTCCACCCCCCCTTGTAGGGACTTCTACATTGTAGAAATTCCCATATTTTTTTTTCTTTCTCACCACTCCTTTATTTTATATTCCATCAGTCACCCCCTCTTCCTCCTGCACCTAAAACTAATACCACATTCTTAAATCAAACCCCATACTTAAACCCATCATTACTAAAAATTCTCATTTTCACTTTTCCCCCAAACCCTTATAATAATTAAAAATAATCTTTATTTTTACAAGTACTTTACAATTTTCCAGCCTATTTGAAAATCAATGACATATTTTCTATAAAAACCCCCTTTTTTAAACAGATCTTTGGGTCCCCGGGAATGCGCCCCCAAAACAAGTCGACTACACCCAGGTCCCTATCCCCGTGCCGCGGATCAAAACCTCGGATTTAAAAGTGTGTGAGCTGAGTGCGTACCTATGAGCTAAAATCAAAACTCCCTCCCCCTTTAAATTTTTAATAAAAAAAAAAAACATTCTCTCTCCTCACGGGGGCCAGTCCCCTTTTTCCCCCCTTTACCTCTTACTTTCACTGTAATTAAACTAAATAATGATCTGATTATCGTTGCCCCTCTAAAAAAAAGATATCCAAAGTCCCCCCATAAACCTTTTATCCACCTTTTACATAATCCAACAAAATTTTTTTCCCCATTAAACCTTATTGGAAAATTTTACTTTTAAATTAAAAAGAAAATTAATTTTTTAAACATTAAAAAGTAAATTTTGGGAACCCCAAAAAAAATTATTATTTACCATTAACCAAATTTGGTTTGGGGACCCTTTAATTCCAAAAAAATTCACCCCGGAATTCCCTTTTTATATAAATTTTGTTGGCCCTTTATTTAAAAAAAAAATTAAATATCATAAACCAGGAATTTTTAAAATTTATATTAAATTTGAGGGAATTAATTAAAATTAAAAAAAGGTTATTTTTAAAAAACACCCAATTTAAAAAACTTTAACAAAAAGGGGGAAATTTTTTCCATCCCTTACCAAATTTGCGGAAAGGAATTTAAAAGGTTTTTTAAATTCAGAAAAACCCCCCTGGTTTCCTAAAAATTTTTAACAAAGGCCCAATTAAAAAAAATTAAACTTTTCTGGGGGCCGGGGGCTTTTTCCCCTTTTTTAAAAAAATTTTTATTAAAAAGGAAGGGCCCACCCAAAAAAACCCATTTCGGTTTCTTTTCCCAAAATTGAGGGGGGTTCAGCCCCCAAAAATTTTCCTTTCCTTAGAGCAAAAAATTTCCCCGTTTCCCAAGTTTCTTCCAATACCCAAACAACAATTTATTTTCCCGCACACGGCACTTTTTCCATTTTTTTTTCCCTAATTTTTTTTAAAACTTTTGGGGCCACAAAATTTCCAAATAATCATTTTAAAATTTCAAAAATTTTCCCCATGCAAACCGGAAATTCCCTTGCAAACCCCGGCTCAAATTAATTTTTTCCAGGGGGACAATTACGTTTGGGTTAGTTTCTCCCAATGGTTTCCCCTGGGAAATTTTCTTCTTTGGCTCCTTTTTCGCGAAAAATTTCCATATTAAAGGTTTCCCCTTTCCCCAAAAAATTTTAAATTTACTTTTTTTAAACAATTTTTAAATTCCAAAAATAAATTTTAAAGGGTAATTTTAAACTTTTTTGGTTTACCAAACGGGCATTCCCAAAAACCCTTTTCCCATTTGGGTAAATGGTAAAAATTTTGTCCAGGGGGCCCAACAAGGAGTTTTAATAAATAAACCGGGGTTCCCCTGGTTTTAAATTTGTTAACTTTACCCCCCCAATTTCCCCTTTTTTCCCTCTTTTTGGCCCCTCAAAATTTTTCCCAAAAAATATTGTAAGGAAAACCCTTTAGCAAAAAATTTAAACCCAATGCCCAATTTATTTATTTAAAACTTTTTTTATAAAACTTTTTTCCCAACTTTTAAATTTTAAAAATTCCCGGAAAATCTTAATTAAAGGGAGCCATTTTTTCCAAATAAAAGGGAAAAAATTTAAATTTAAAAAAACTGCTAAAATGCCATTTTTGTACAAAAAGGGGAAAATTTTTCCCTTTTATTCCCCTGGTAAAAGCCCTTGGTTTTTTTTTTCAAAATCCCCCAATTTAAAAATTCTCCCACCTGAATTAATTTCGGGAAAATTTTTTTCCCCAAAACAATTTTAAATTAGTTTCCATTAAAAATTTTCCCTTTTGTAATGGTCCCAAAAAATTTAAAAACCAAAATTAAAAAAATTCCCCTTTTAAAATTTATCTTCTGAAATTATTTTTAAAAATTAAAAAATTTCCTCAAAAATCTAATTAAAACCCAAATCGGGTTAAGGCCCCTTTTTGGAATTTTTTAATTTTTTTGGGCCTTTTTAAAGCCTTAAATTCCCCCCGGGAGAAAAAAACCTTTTTAAATTTTAAGATAAGCAAACGCCCCCAAACATCCAAGGAAGTCACAAAAAATTTTTGGATTACATTAATTTCCCATTTTAAGGGCAACCTTTGGGTGGAAAAGGGGGTTTTGGGAAAAACCTCCAAAAAAAAATTTTTTTCAACAAATTTAAAATTTTCCCCAACCTGAAGGGAAATTCCCCGGTAGTTTTTCCCACCTAAGCTTTAAATTTATGCCACTGTAAAATAATTTCCCCTCAAAATTTTTAAATGGTACCCAAAATTTTTATAAAATTTTTGGAAAACCTTCCAAAACCCCTTTTTTTTTAGGTTTACGGGTTTTTATTTTTAAATTAAAAAAAATTTTAAAATTCAGACCCCAAAAAACCCATAAAATTTCCCCAAAAATTTTTGGGCCCTTGCCCCAGGGAAATCTTTATTATTTTTCTTTTAAAATTTACAATTACATTAAAAATTCCCCTGGGCATAGTTGGGGGTTTTCCCCTTATTTTATTTCCCTTTTCCCCATAATTTAAATTCAGGTTTTTTTCCCCCATTAAAGTCCCCCCAAAATTTTGGGCCCAAATTTTAAAATTTTCTCTTATTTACCCCCAAAAATGGGAATTTTCCCTTTTACTTTTATTAAATTTTTGCGTTAATTAAAACGGGAGGGCCCAAACCAAAATCCCCCAAAAGGAAAAGGTTAACTGGGGAAATGGAATTTCGGGAAAAAGGAAACCGGGATTTTTTTTCCCTCAGCCTTTTAAAAAACCCCTTAAATTTTACATTTGCAGTTTTAAAAAGGGTTAAAATTTTTTTTCCATCCTTTTAAAAAATAAATTCTCCTAAAATTTTTCCTAAAATACCTTTCAAAAAAAGGGTAAAATTTAAATGGGTCTTTTTGTTTCCTGGCCCTACAAATTTTTTCCAACAATCTCAAAGGGGTTTAAACCCTTTTTTTCCTTTAAAATGAGGGCAAAAATGCCATAAATTTTGGCCCCTTTTCGGAAAAAAAAACCTTTTTTTTTAAATTTTTTTAATTTTTAAAAATTTGGCCTTTTTAAAATAAAAAATTTAAAAAAGGCAGTTAAACAATTTTTTTCTTACTAAAATTTCGGGGTTAAAATTTTAATTGTAATAACCCTTTTTAAAAAATTTAGGGGGCATTAAGGGTTCAGTTCTATTGAAATTTGGTAAAAAGAAAGGCCCAAATTTCAAATTTTTAAATTTCTTAAAGGTTATTTTTTTGGGGTTGGTAAAAAAATTTAAAAAATTGGCTTTTTATTTAACATTTATTTAAAATTGTGTCTTTTTAAATTTATCCCCTTAAACCTTCTTTTTAAGAATTTTTTTTGGGGGTGATTTTCTTGAGAAAAACCCTTAATTTTTTTGTAGTTTCCTTTTTTTATTTTACTAAAAATTCCACCAGTCTTTGGTTTTTGGCATTTTTTAAAAGGGAAAAAACCATTTCCTTTTTACCTTTTCCTTTAAAAGGAGATTTTGGGGGATTTAAAAAATTTTAAATTGGGTTCTAATTATATTAAACCCAGAATGTAAATTTTTTAGGGTAAAAGTATTTTGGTAGCTTTAATAAGCCCTTGTAAAATTTTTGTTTTATTCAAAACTCAATTTTTTGTTTTTACAAGGGTTTTTTTTTCCCTCAATTCCATAAAGGGGGAATGGGGTTTAATAAACAGGGGGCAAAACCAATGAGCCCTTAAATTTTCCAGAAAAAAGGGAAAAAAATTTTAAAGTTGTGGGTTTCCCCCATCTGTATTTTTATTCCACCCAAGACATTTATTTTTATGAAAGTACGTTGGGTTTCCCGGGCCCAATAATGCTTTTTCCCTTTTTTTGTTTTTAAGCCTTTTTTCATAAATTTTTTTAACCTGAAAACAAAAGGAAAGGGGGCTACTTCAGCAAAACCATCATTATTAACATTAACACAATTTTTACTTTAAACCTACGTTGTGTCGGGATTTCACATTATCATTTTTAATAAACTTTTATAACATTACACAGGACTATATGGTGTCTTCCTTTGTAAACATTGAAACAGTTTTTTTAATTTTGGCAGGGACAATCCTTTCCCATTGGTTTCCCTTTAAACATCCAAAAAATAAAAATCGGTCAAGTTCCTCCAATTTTTTACCTTATCATTCCATAAAATTGTACCCATTGCAATTCTTAAAAAAAAATGAGTCCCCTTGGGCAGAAGGGGACATCTCTTTTTTCTCTGACGGGTTTTTCTTTTAAACGTGCTACTTTTGGGAGGGTACTTTTTCTTCCCCTTTGTGGAGAATAAATTTTCGATTTTTCCCTATTTGATATCACCTATGAAAATTTTTTGGGAAAATAAAATTTTGTTTATTCCCTTTGGGGTTTTTTTTTTCCCTTTTTTGTGAAACCTGACAAAACCCTCAGAGTTATTAGTGTTGCACCCTTTAAAAATGAGTTGGGGGGTCTGCAACTGCAAAATTTAAATTTTTGTAGCCCTAGTCTTATTTCCCCCAGACCAAAATAACCCTTGTGATTTTTTTTTTTTCGAGAGTAAATTCAAGTTTTTTACAGTTTAATTTTATTCTTTTTCCCGGGGGCCCCAAAAACCCAGTTGTTTCCCTTTCCCAATTATATTTATTACTTAAAGTTTTGAAGTGTTTTCCCAGTTTAATCAAAACTGCTGTAAACCTTTGTAGGTGTGATCTGGGTTTAAAAAAATTAACAATAAAATTTTCATTTAGACCCAAACCCTATTTTGTTCTATTTTCCATAAGTGATTTTTAACAAGTAAATTGTTTCCCCTGAAAAGAGTCTCTACATTGAAAAAAGGTTTGTATGAGTATGTGACACTCCTTTTACCGCCCTTTTGGGAAGGTAAAAAAATTTTTAGCTACACAGGCTAGGTACTTCAACATGCACAGCTGCTTTAAAAATTTACCAAAATTCCCCCCAATTTTTTCCCCAGGATTAAATACAGGAAACATAATTCTGGGATTTTTTGGCAAAGACATTTTTATTTTTTGGGAGAAAGACTGATTAACTCCCGGGTTTAAAAAATTTTAATTTATTCAAGGCCTGATTTTTACAAGAAAAATTTTTTCCCTCAAAATTCAAAATACTGTTTAAATCAAAAGATCTACTTCAGTCTAATCTGCACAGTTTACTAACAAATCTCCTTTCATATTGTTGTAATATTTTTTTGTATGAATCATATTTTTCCCCAAAAGGCTCAAAAATAAAATTTTTTAAATCCTAAGTATTCCAGTTTTTTGTTTCCCTTTAAAATTCCCCAAACTTTTTTGGATGTTTTGGGTTTACTTTGCCCTTTTCTGGGCTTGCAGTGATGTTTTTTTTTCCTCTATATTCCATATGCCCTGTTTTTTACTTAAATTTTCCCCTCTTTTTCAGCCATGATCAATGTTTTAAATTAAAACTTTTTTTATAATACTGATTATGTACAAAATTTAAATGCACTTTTAAAAATTTAAAATAGTAAAACCCTTACCTTTGAATAAACCCTGGGCTACACTTGAGTTTTTGCAATTACAGGGAAGAAAATTGTAATTTTAAATTTTTAAAATTTCTTTTTAATAATTTAGTTACACTTGATTTAGAAAATTACAAAATTAAAAAAATTAAAATTTAAAAATTTTAAAATGTACATTAATACAACCTTTAGCCAGATTTGGACTCTTCAAAATTAATTTTTATAAAAATTTAAATTTTAAAAAACTTTACAAATTTTGGGCATAGAAAAAATTAATTTTAAAACACATCAATAAAAATTAGCTACACTGGCTTATCAATTAAATACACTGATATAAATCCCGGCCAGAATTGTCTTTCAAATTAATTTTAAATTTTTTTAAATATAAATCCTTTCCCAAAATTTTGGGCCATAAAAAAATTAAAAATATAAAAAATTAATATAATTAGCACACTTGGCTTATAAATTTACACTTTAAAACGATATAAAATCTGGGCCAGAATTGTCTTTTTAAAATTAAAATTATATAAATTAATTTAAATCCTTGCCAGAATTTGGCATGAAAAATTAATTTTAAAAACACAATATAATTTTTAAATCCACATTTGGTTTTATCCAAATTATTATTGAAAAATTAAAATTTCCACTACAAAATTAATAAATTTGTAAAAACATCCACCCCCTTCTGCCCATTTCACATATAATTATTAAGAAATTTAACTAATTAATGACTTCACTAATTCCCTCCGATTTAAGAAGGACCAAGGGGAAATTTTAAATAGGGAAAAATTACTTTTTTTCTAAATGTTTCATTATGAACAAACCCAGTAAATGAACAAAGTTTTTTATTTTTTAAACATTAGCCAATTTAGGAATTTGGGAAAACCTAGATCGAAAAAAATTTTCCCCCTTCTTTCCCTACCACTTTTAATACCCACAATTTCTCGGGGCCCCTTTTAATTTATAAAGAAAATAAACCCCAGGAATTCGGTAAATATAAAAATTTGGGGGACTGTATTTTAAAAAATTAAAAAAGGATTATATTTTAAAACCACTTTTAAAATAACAAAAAGGGAGAATATTTAAAATCACTCACCAATTTGATTTGGAAAATTTTTAAAGGGGGTGTATCATACCAAAAAAACCCTCCTGTCTTTTTCCAAATGAAAAAACCACTGGCCAGAGTTAAAAAACTTTAAACTTACCCAGGTTCCGGGAGCGTTTTCCAGTCGCCTGATATTTTTCAAATTATGCGGGAATCCCCAACCAAAACAATTTCGGCTCCTTTTTGAGAGGTTTCACCCCAATTTTTAACCTAGAGCTTTAAAAATTTTTCCTTTTTAACCAACTTCTAACCAAAATTTCCCAAAAAAACCAAGGGCGAGTATCTTCTGTGCGGTTTTTCCCCCATTTTTTATGACATAAATTTTTTATTAAATAAATATGGCCACCTTTTTACAAATAATACTTTATTTTTTAAAAAATTTTATACAGTTTTTTCCCCACACCCAAATGTCTATTTTGTGTACTTTTTTTTTCCTTCGTTTTTTAAATTTTAAATTACCTTTTACCAAAACCCTTTTTCTATCCCAAATTAAATTTAAAAAGGCCCCCCATTATCATTTACCTTTAAAAATTTTTCAAATTTGCCTATATCCCCCACAAAAATTTTTTCCCCACTTTGTATTCGGGGCCCCCACTACAATTACTCTCTCTTGGTTTTAAAATTTTCCCAAAACACACTTAAACCCTTAAAAATTCCCCCAAAAACAATCTCTTGTTCTATCTACAATTCTCTCTTCCGGTGCTTTAAAAATTTAGTATAACCCACTTTTTGCACTGACTCTTTTTTTAAACCCTTTAAAAATTTTTGAATTTAAAACATTCCCTAAATTTTCCTTTTTCCTTCCATTCTGATCATCAACATTACCACTATCCTTCCTTTGCTCCTTTCTCTCTCTCAGAACACCTGACCAAATTTCCCAAATTTTTTTCTCCCCCCTGAAACCCCCCCTGCCCCTTTCAACTTTGTTTCGCTTAGAGTCGGGACATCCCAAATTGCTTTCATTTATAACATTACAATTTATTTTCTTACCGTCACTTTTATCGACGCACATTTAACATCCAAAATTTTCATTTTTTTTTGCAGTTATTTTTTTTTTATTTCAGTTTTGGGAAAGGGTCTCTGGTTAGGGATTATTTTTTTAATCCTTTTAACTGCCCGTTTTCCCCAGTGAATAGAAAAAAAACTAAATTTTGGGGAATTTTGTAGAATTTGTGTTAAAAATAATTTATTACTGAGTGAAAACCAAGTTTTTTTCCATAAAAACCTTTTTAATGTCTCTGTAAAGGGAACGTCTAGGGAATTTTTGCAAAGTTAATGAGCCTCATTAGAAATACTATTTTCGCTGTGGAACCCCTTTTCCATGCAGAAAAACCATTAACAAGGTGTTCCCGCCTGGGGTTTTCTACTAAGAGGTAATTACTGTGGGGGGACACCCGGATGTGCTACTATGAGGGTAGTTACCAAGGTGGGGGCCCTGGGTGTGTCTAATAGGGGGGTTGTTAAATGTGGTGGGGCACCCGGATGTGTCCCCAGCTTGAGGCAAATTTCTGTGGGGGGACACCTGGATGTGTCTTGGATGAGGCTTGTTACTGTGGGGGGACCCCCGGTTTTTGTCTAGCTATGAGGCTAGTTACTGTGGTGGGGCCCTGGATGTGTCTAGCTAAAAGAGGCAAATTACGTGGGGGGGACACCGGGAAAGTGCTAGCTATGAGGATATTACTTGGGGGGGGCACCCCGGAAAGTGTCTAGCTATGGGCCGTTACTGTGGGGGATACCTGGATGTGTCTATTTTGAGGCTAGTTACTGTGGTGGGGCACCTGGATGTGTCTATAAAGAGGCTTTGTTATTGTGGTGGGACCCTTTGGGTGTGTCAGCTATGGGGGCTTGTTTAAGGGGGTGGGGAAAATGGAAAGTGTCAAACAAAAGGCTTGTTTTCTGTGGTGGAAACCTGGATGTGTCTAGCTATGAAAAGGGGAGTTTAAACCCGGTGGGAACTTTTTATTGTTTTCCCAGTTTATTGGCTTGTTATGGGGTGGGAAACCTGGATTTTCTGCAAAGAGGCTTGTTTTTTTTGGGGGGATACCCCGGATGGCCCACTATGAGGGAGTTACTTGGTGGACACCCGGTTTTGGGCCCAGCCCATGAGGTTGTTTCGTGGTGGGGGCACCTTTGGGGGTTCTGGGTATGAGGTTTGTTATGTTTGGGGCACCTTTGTGTCTAGCCCATGAGGTAGTTACTGTGGTGGGGCACCTTGGGGTGTGGGCTAGCTTTGGTAGTTTTCTTTTGGGGGGGGGACAATTGGTTTTTAGCTATGGGCTATTTCTGTGGTGGGAAACCTGGGTGTTTCTAGCTATGAGGCTTGTTTCTCTGTGGAACTTGAAAGTGTCTATATTGGCTATTCCCGGGGGTGGGGAAACCTTGGGATGGGGGCTCTAGGGCCTTATGTGGCAGTTACTTGTGGTGGGGCAACCCGGATTGGCTAGCTATGAGGCTTTTTTGGGGGGTTAATTTTTTGGGTGGGGTGGGACACCTGGATGGGGGTCTAGATATGGGGGAGTTACTGTGGTGGGAAACCTGGATGTGTCTGCTATGAGGCTAGTTACTGTGGTGGGAATTTCCTGGATGTGGGCCCAGCTAAGGGGCTAGTTTTTCTTTGGGGGGGGTTTTGGGTGTTTAGCTTTTGAGGCTATTACTGTGGTTTGGGGCACCGGGGGTGTGTCCCAGCATGGGCTTGTTACTAGATGGGGCACTTGGAATTTTCTAGCTATGAAATATTACCGTTTGGGGGGGACACCGGATGTGTCTAGCATGAGGCTATTACTGTGGGGGGACACCTGGATATGTCTAGCTATGAGGGAGTTTTTCTGTGGTGGGACACCGGTTTTGTCTAGCTATGAGGTAGTTACTGTGGTGGGAACCCCCTGGGTGTGTTAGTTAAAGGCTAGTTACTGTGGTGGGAACCCGGATGTGTTAGTATGAGGCTAGTTTTCTGGTGGGGCCTGGAAAGTGTTACCCATGAGGCTAGTTACTGTTGGGGGGACCCGGGAAAGTGTCTAGCTATGAGGCTTGTTACTCTGTTGGGGCACTTTGGAAAGTGTCTAGTATGAGGCAGGGTTTCCGTGGTGGGACACCTGGGGGGTTTTCCCAGCTTTTAGGGTATTTTCTGTGGGGGAAAACCCCGGGTATGTCTACTATGAGGGTAGTTTCTGTGGGGGGGACAACCCGGATGTGTCTAGCTATGGGGCTAGTTACTGGGGTTTGGGGGGGGCACCTGGAAAGTTTTTAGCCCATGAGGTAGTTTTCTGTGGTGGGCCACCTGGATGTTTAAACTATGAGGCTAGTTAAATTGGGGGGGACACCTTTGGGTGTTTTCTAGCTAAAAGGCAAGTTACCCGGGTGGGACACCTGGGTGTTCCAGCTATGAGGCTTGTTACTTTGGTTGGGCCCCCTTTGGGGTGGGCTAGCTAAAGAGGTAGTTAAATTTGGGGGGACACCTGGAAAGTGTCAAACTATGAGGGGATATTACTGTGGGGGGACACCCGGTATGTTTTTGTATGAGGCTAGTTTTGGGGGTTGGGGCACCTGGTGTGGCTAGCTTTGAAAGGGTAGTTACTGGGGGTGGGGCACCTGGGTGTGTTAGCATGAGGGTAGTTAAATGTGGGGACACCTTTGGGTTTTGTCTAGCTATGAGGCTAGTTTAAATGTGGTGGGCACCTGGATGTGTCAGCTATTAGGCTTGTTACTTGGTGGGGCACTTTGGGTGTGTCTAGTATGAGGGTAGGTTTTCCGTGGTGGGGGGACCCGGATTGTCTAGCTAAAGAGGGTAAATTACTTGGTGGGAAAAAACCGGATTGTCAGCTATTAGGCTAGTTACCGTGGGGGGACAAAAAGGATTTTGTTAGCTATGAGGCTATTTTCGTGGTGGGGCACCTGGGTGTTCTAGCTATTAGGTAATTTCTGTGGTGGGACACCTGGATGTGGCTAGCTATAGGCTAGTTTTCTGGGGGGACACCGGATGTGGCTTTGTATGAGGCCCAGTTACGTGGTGGGGGACCTGGATTTTGTCTTTGCTAGGAAGGGTTTTTCCTTTGGTTGGGGCACCCGGGGGGTTTTAGTATAGGCTAGTTACCCTGGTGGGGGAAACCTGGATGTGTCCCGCTATGAGGCTAGTTACCGTGGTGGGGCACCTGGATTGTCTAGCTAGAGGCAGTTACCGTGGTGGGACCTGGGTTTTGCAATAAAAATTATTTTTGGTTTGGGGAATTTTTTTGGATTGTTGCTTTAGGGTATTTGTGGTGGCGCATTAAAATTTGTCTTGCCTTTTTACTTTTTTACTTGGTGGGCTGGGTTTTACTAATTTAGGATGTTAAAATTGGTTTTGGGGAAAAACCCTGGAAATTTTACTTTTTTGGTAATTTTATTGGGGGGTGGTTTAAGGTGTTTTTACTTTTTTGGGGGTTTAATTGGTGGGGGAATGGGTTGTTACTTGAATTTTTTCGGGGGGGGACACCTTTTTGGGGTTTTGTATTTCCCTAGTTACCTGGTTCCACCCATTTTCAGGTTTGAAAACCCATTACTGTAAGGTTGGGGAAATGGAAAAAAATTTTGTTTGATTGAAAACCTTTGGGTACCATTTCTAACCTTTACTATTATGGGGGAATCTTTTTATTTTTATATTTATTTTAAAGTTTAAATTTCCCCCCGAATTTTGCTTTATGCTTTTTTCTCTTTTTGGCCCCCTTTTAAAATTTTCGCTGGTTTTTTAAAAAGTTTTTTAATGGGGTTTTGCTTGTTTGAATTAATTTCCCGATGGTTTTACCCAACCTAAAAAAGGGGACTTGGGGAAAGAAAAGGGGGGCCCCAACTTGATAATTTCTTTGGGGGTTTTTATAATTTGGGGGTGTGGGGTTTAAATATAAAAAAAATTTTAACCTTTTTTTTTTTTTATTAAGTTTTTAGTTAAATTTTAATTTTTTCGTTTTTGCAATTTCGCTTTTTTTTTTTCCCTTTTTTTTTTTGGACCCCTGAGTGGCAAATGGTTTTAAAAATTTTTAAGGTTTTTTACAACATTTTTTTAAAAAGTTGGAAGGGAAAGGCCCAATATTTTAAAGGGATAAGAAATTTTTTGAAAAACTTTCAAAAAAGGGGCCAAAAATTTAAAAAGCAAATTTCTTTACTTTAATTAATTTAGTTTTTGGGTTTTAAAATTTTTAACTAAATTCTGCTTTTTGACCTCTTTAAATTTAAATTTTTATTGGCCCCGGGTTTATTCAAGGGGAAAAAAGGGGCCCTAAATTTAAGTATTAACCCCAAAAAAGCCCAAATTTGGGGGGGGAATTTTGACTAAAAACTTTCCCGGCCTTTTTCCAAATGCCTTAGGGATAAAAAAAAAAGGGGGGGTTTTTCAAAAAAAGGGGGAACGTTTTTTTAAAAAAACTGGGATCTTGTTTGGCCTTTTTTATAAATTTGGGGGGGCCCCCCCCGGGGCGGGGCCCGGGCCCCTTTTAACCCCATAAAAATTTTTGGCCCTTTTTTAAAAACTGGGCTTTTTTTTTTTTTTTAAACAACCCGGGGGTTTTGGAAATTTTTATTTTGCTGGGGGAAATTTTTGGTCAATTTTTGTCTTTTTTTTTCCCCTTTTTTTTATTGAGGGAATATTTAACTCCTTTGGTCGTTTCTGGGTGTTCTCTTTCAAAAAATTTTTTCACCCCTTTGGAAATTTAAGGGAAATTTTTCATACTTTTGCCCTTTAGGGAAAAAAAAAGGGAACAACCCTTCCCAAAAGGAGCCTTTTAATTTCCCCCAAGGGGCCCGGTTAATTCCCCTTCCCCGGGGGCCCCCACCCATTGGGGTAATTTTTTCCCTTTCCTGCTTTTAACATCCTCATTTAAAAAAAAAATATTAGGCCGGGGGGTTTATTCAAAGGGGGAATTTTCAAGGTTTAAAAAAACCACATCTTTCAGATATTTCCCAAACCCGAATAACCCTTTGGGGCTTAAGTCCCTTGGGGCCCCCGTCCTGTTTATGTTTTCCCTCCCCTGAAAAAAGATTTTGGGGGAGTTTTAAAAAAAACCCCTAAGGGGAAATTTTTTTTTTCAAAAATGCTACAAAGGGCCCTTTTGGGCCTTTTTATCGGAACCTGGGGGGGGTTTTCGGGGGTTTAATCCGGGGGACGGGTTTAAAAACCCGGCCCCCTTTTTTGGATAACCCGTTAAAGAATGGTTTCTCCTCGCAGGGAAAAAACGTAAAAACCCCCCAGGGGTTCGGTTACCCGCAGGGGAGGGCCCGCCCCCTTTCTTTCCAAAAAAAGGGGCTTTTAATTTCCCTTTTGTTGCCGGTAGGCCTTGAATTTTTGGGGCCCCATGGGAAAATTTTTGTTTGTCCCCATTACCGGGTGGGCCCTTTCTTTTCCCTTTTGGGGAAATTGGATCCGGGTCTTTTCCTTTTTTGGGAAATGAGTTTTTCGTTTCCGGTTTTTGGGATTTCCCTTTGGTTTCCCCAAAGGTAATTAAAATTTTTCCTTTTTTTCCCCTGTGTTAAACCAAAAATCTTCAACCCTTCCCCCTAAATTTAGGATTGCCTAATTCAAAACCCCAAAGCCTTTGGTTTCCGGGTTTAACTGGGCTACCGGCCCCCCCTTTCACCTTTTTTCTAAGGGTTTCTTCCCCCCCTTCAAATTTGGGGGTTAATCCCCTACCCTATCCTTTAAAGTAAGGTTCGGGCCCCCACTTTTTTCATTGGTCTGGCTATTTCCACCCCATATGATTGGAAAAAATTTTTTATTCTTCTGTCCCGTGTTAACCACCCCTTTTTTCCTTTGATGTTTTTAAATTCTGGCCCGCCTGAAATTTTGTTGCTTTTTCCCCCCCCCCCCTCCTATGATTTTTGGGGTGGGTTGAACCCCAAAAAATTTCTTGGGGGGCGACCTTCCTCCCTTTGTTTTCTTCCTGGGGTTTTTCGAAGGCCTTTACAACCCTTTGCAAAAAAAGGGGGAAACCTTCAGTTTATTCCTTTTGGGGCACGTTACAAATACCCGGCGGGCCCGGGAAGGGAAATTGGGCCCCCCCCTTACGGGACTTGCCCTTTGCCCCGACCAAAACTTCCCCGTCCTTTCCACCTTTTTGGGGTATTTGGGTTTCCCAACCTGCTTGGGCCCCAGCTCAAGGTTTTCCCTTTTAAAACCCCCTTTTTAATCCAAAAAAGGGCAAACCCCCTTTTTTCCTTTTCCTCTGTTGCATTTGCCCTGGGTGAACCTTCCCCTAAAATTTTGGGTTCCCTGAGAAAACCCTTTTTTGTTTTTTTCCTCCGACCTTTTTTAGATTTTTATGCCCAAAATTTTGATGGCTTGACTGTTCCCCTTTTTGGGGACCCAAAATTTTTGGGTTTCCGAGGAAACTCCCTGCGAAAAGGGAGAAAGGGTTGGGTCCAAAATTCCCCCCTTTCCCCGGCCCCCGGGTGTTATTTTTCCTTTTAGGTACCCCCCTATCAGGCCCCTTATTTTTTTTGTTTTTACTTTTTTCCCCCCTGTGGGGTTTCCCCACCCTTTTTGCTTTCGGAAATTTTTGTTCCCCTTTTGAACAAATTTTTAATTTTTTGCCTTGGAAGTTCCTCCCCACTTTTTGGGACTTAGTTTCCCCTTTTCCAAACCCCTTTGGCCACTTTTTTTCCCCCTTTTTTACGCTTGGGCTTGGTTTTTGGTTGGGGGTTTTTAACTGGTCCCATTTTGCGGCCGGTCTGCGCCTGCCCAGTTTCCTTTTTGTATTTCTGCCTGGTTTCGATCAAATAATTTCTCATCAACTTCACGTCATCTGAAAAACGGGGAACCTCGGAGTTTATTCCTTCCGTCATGTCTTTTCAAAAATCCCAGAAACGCATTTGGCCCTAGGACTGCCCCGTGGCCCCCGCTGGTCACGGTCCCATCTGACACCTCGCCACGTACCATTACTCGCTGCTGTTTTCCCTGACAAGTATTCCCACCCATTGCAGTCCCTTCCCTTTTACCCCTGTTGGCCCTCAATTTTGCACAATTTTGTGGGGTTTACTGTGTCAAACGCCTTTGCAGCCCAAGAAATGCAACCCCCCACCCCTCTCTCCTTTGTTTTAAATGCTGTAAACCATGTCAAGAACTCCAGTAGGTTTGTGCCCCAAGGATTAACCGTTTGAAACCATTTTGGTGCGGTGATGAAATCTTTCCCTTTCTGATGTTCCACCTTTCTTCCCCTGACAATTTTTCCATGTTTTTGCATGTTCTGTCAGTAACATGGTCTGGTTTAGTGCTTGATGTCTGTCTCCATTTTTAAAGTTTGGGGCCCAATTTGCTGTTTCCCATCCCTCAGGCAACCCCCTGTTTCGATAGATGTATTGATATTTTTGTTAGGGGTAAAATAGCCCCTGTCCCTCTCTCAGGCCCCATGGAGGAGTTACTGGCCCCATTCCCTTTGGGGTATCTAGTCACTCAAAGCCCTTCACTTTTTCCCTGGGTTTGTGGTATATGTCCAGCACATGGTGGTGTACCCCACCTCTCCGTTTTTTGGACCCCTTCTGTCTCCTCTGTGAAACTTCTTTGAATTCTTGTTGAGTTCCTCCCTACTTCACGGTCTTTTCTTGTTGTTCTCCTCTTTTTTAGCTGATGCCCTGGTCCTTGACGGTTGTTTTCTTCCTGTGTGGCTGTTAACAGTTGGGGCAGTTTTGGCTTTTGTGCTAGTCGTTTTCTTTGACGTTGGGCCCCCCTTTTATCTGTGCATATTCGTTTCTGGTTACGACTGTTTCCCTTTTAATTCTCCTGGGTCCTTTCCCTTCTATTTTTTCTTCCTTCCCTGCACACTTGGTTTTTGTCTTGCATTTTGGGGTGACCATGGGTCATCCTGGTTTTTCCCATTTTTCCTGTTCCCTTGGGTAAAAAACCTCTCCTCAGCTCCTTGCACATTGTTGCTCATATGCCATCATTCTTTTAACTGGTTTCCCCTCCCTTTTTCCCACTAAAACTCATTCAGGAAGTTCCTCTTCCTGTGTAGCCCCCTTTTGTGGTTGGTTTCATTTGCCCTGGCCTTTTTGCTTCCCCTCCACTTGTAGCTTACTGTGTTTCGAAGTCAAAACCAATGTCGTGGCCCCAGGGGCTTTCATTGTGATGTCCTAAAAATTCGCATTTTAAAAGGTGAATACTAAGTCAGTCTTGTGGTTCTCCTCCCCTCTCTTTTGTAGTCCCCTTCGTTTTGGTACAGAAGTTTTCCAGTACCACCTCCCCCTTTTTTGCCCCCCATGTATCTTGGCCCCCATGTGGCTAAAATTTCTCCCATTCGATTCCTTGGGGTTTAAAATCCCCCCCATGATCAGGAGCTTTCCCCCTGCTGCATGAGCTCTTCTGCCAGCACCCAGTGTGTAAACCACGCTCTATTGCTCCGTCAATCTTCCCTTGGCCCCCTCTGTTCTGTGGTGGGTTATACTACTGCAATTTCCCCTTGGGGGACCCCCCCGGTGAAGCCCCCCCGCTATGTAATACTTTTTTCCCCGTTTTCCCTCTCTCCAGCTCATAAAAAATTCCATGGGTGTTTGATCACAATGCACCCCTCCCCCCCCCCTTTTCCCTTCTGTCTTTTCTCAGGATCTGGTACCCCCGGGGAAGTGGCATTGTTATCTTCCTGAAAGCTTGGTTTCTGTGATCGCTATGTGTTGGTTGCTCTTTGACTTTTTTTTTCGTCCCACTCTCCCACTTGTTTTTTTTTCCATAGCGTTTGTGCCCATCCTTCATTTTCCTTTAAAAACCTGTGGTTTGGGGGGCCTGTGGGGGTGGGAGCCCTGGTAGCAAGGGGGGATTTATGGTTGGGGGTTGGGGGGGAAGTGTGGGGGATGGATTGTTTTTTTGTGTTGGGTGGTTTTGTGGTTTTTGGGGTTTGAGGTAGTTGTGTGTGGCTTGCCTTGTTGCTTGTTTGCTTGATGACCCGCTGGTTCCTCCCTTTTTCCTTTCTGCTCCTTTTTGCTTTTTTGTCCTTCCCTCAGCTGCCGTCTCTTGTTTGTGTTTTTTCTCTGTCTAGGAAACCTTTTGTCTCTTCCGGTTTTAAACCTGGTTTTCTTGGAGGTCCCGTTCCGCATGTTTCTGTCTGAGTTTTGCTTTTCGGTCGGTTTTCCCCCTTAAGTACCCCCCCATTTTCTGAAAATTTTTCAATTCTCCATGTCTTCTCCCCCCTTTTGTGATGTTTTCCAAAAATCCCTTTTTTTTCCTGCCGTCTTTCGTGTGTGTCCTTTCCCCTCTCCCAAAGCCCCCTGGATAATCATGATTTTGCCCTTTCCTTCTCCCATTGCCTCTTTTTTCGTGACCGGTTCCTGCGTATGTGGGCTTTTTTCCTTGATTTTTCCAGGGCCCTTTGGTAGCATCGGTGCCTCAGCATTCGCCTATCTCCCCCTCCTCTGCACCCCCTCTGCTCTTCTTCCCCTCCCTGGCCCTTCTTTGAGGTGATATGACTTAGCAAATTCATTTCCTTCCTTCCGTTCAGCCTCTCTCTTTTGGTGTGTCTTCTCTGGTCACTACCCCCGAGATTGCTTCAGCCTGTTTTCCCCAAAATTTAGGACCTTTACCCGGCTACTGCAGTTTCGACTTGTGCCCCCAATTCTTCGTTCCTTTCCAACCTCTTTTCCCCTTTCACAGGAGCTCTTTCTCCTTTTTAGAAAGCCTCCTAATTTTCTCTCCCTTCTTGCTTTCCTTTTTTCCCCTGTTCCTCTCCCTTCCTCCCACCCGTACCATTGTCATCTGATCCCTGATTCCCGGAGCCCAACCATTTTTTTTTTTTTTTTTTTTGAAAAGAGAGAGAGAAAGAGAAAAAAAAAAAAGGGGGGGGAGGTGGGGGGGAAGCCTAGAAGGAGGGGAAAAAAAAAAGGGAAAAAAAGGGGGGGGAGGGAAAATGAGGGGGGGGGGAAAAGGTAAGAGAGGGGGGGGGAGTGCAAGGGAAAAGAGAAGATAAAGAAGGGGAAGAAGAGGGTAAAAGGGAAGAAGAGGGGGAGGGAGAGAGGAGGATGGGGAAAAAAACGGGGAGAGAGAGAGAGAGAGAGAAAAAAAAGGAGAGAGAGAGAGGAAGGAGAGGAGAGGAGAGGGGGAGAGATGGGGGGGAAAAAAAGGGTTAGGGTCATCACAGGAAGGTGTAAAATCTGTTATTGTGTGTGTTGGTGTGTGGTGTGTGTTTGGTGTGTGTGTGTGTGTGTGTGTGTGTTGGTGTTGGGGTATCCCTAGTTATACTCCCTAGTTGAGGTTGTGGGGGTCGAGTCGGCTCCTGGCCCCCCTCTTCCGTCGCTACTAGGGCACTCCCCTGAGCCCTGAGTTATCTCCCCTGCTTTTTAAAAATATGTATGGATCCTGCCTCCACTACATCGCTTCCCAAATATTCCCCTTTTGACTATCTGTGGCTGAAGAAATCTTCCTAAAACCCCGTGATTTCTGGTCTTAGCTTCAACTGTTCCCCTTGTTTTGTGTCCAATCTCTGGAACTCCTTTTCTTTGTCCACCTTGTCATTCCTCTCAGTATTTTGTATGTCGTTATCATGTCCCCCTATCTCTCCTGTCCTCCAGTGTCGTCAGGTTGTTTTCCCCTTTAAACCCTCTCCTTAGGACATACCTCTTAGCTCTGGGGATAGTCTTGTTGCAAACCTTTGCACTTTCTCTAGTTTCTTCACGTGCTTGGCTAGGTGTGGGTTCCAAACTGGTGCCGCATGGTGGCAACTGGTGTGTGTGTGTATGTGTGTGTGTGTTTTATGTGTGTGTGCTATGTGTGTGTGTGTGTGTGTGTGTGTGTGTGTGTGTTTTGTATGTGTGTGTGTTGTGTGTGTGTGTGGTGTGTGTGGTGTGTGTGTGTGTGTGTGTGCTCACCTAATTGTACTCACCTAATTGTGGTTGCGGGGGGTCGAGACCAGCCCCTGGCCGCCTCTTCACTGATCGCTATTGGATCCTCTCTCTCTTTTGCTTCTGAGCTTTGTCATCCCTCTTCTTAAAACTATGTATGGTTCCTGCCTCCCTACTTCACTTGCTAGGCTATTCCACTTGCTGACAACTCTATAAATGAAGAAATACTTCAACGTCCCTGTGACTCGTCTGAGTCTTCAGTTTCCCCAGTTGTGACCCTTGTCCCTGTGTCCCCTCTCTGGAACATCCTATCTCTGTCCACCTTGTCTATCCCCACAGTATCTTGTATGTCGTTATCATGTCTCCCCTGACCCTTCGTCCTCCAGTGTCGTCAGTCGATTTCCCTTAACCTTTCCTCGTAGGGACTTCCCTTGAGCTCTGGGACTAGCCTTGTTGCAAACCTTTGTACTTTCTCTAACTTCTTGACGTGCTTGAACCCGGTGTGGGTTCCAGGACTGGTGCTGCATACTCCGTAAAGGGCCTAACATTTTCACAGTGTACAGTGTTTGAACGATTCCCTTTTTAAGGTATCGGAACGCTATTCTCAGGTTTGCCAGGCGCCCGTATGCTGCAGCGGTTATTTGGTTGATGTGTGCCTCCGGTGATGTGCTCGGTGTTATGGTCACCCAAGGTCTTTCTCCCTGAGTGAGGTCTGTAGTCTTTGTCCACCTAGCCTATACTCTGTCTGCGGTCTTCTTTGCCCCTCCCCAATCTTCATGACTTTGCATTTGGCTGGATTGAATTCGAGAAGCCAGTTACTGGACCACATGTCCAGCCTCTCCAGGTCTCTTTGCAGTCCTGCCTCATCCTCGTCCGATTTAATTCTTCTCATCAACTTCACGTCATCTGTGTGTGTTTATGTGTGTGTGTGTGTGTGTATGAATTTGTATATGTGTGTGTGTGTGTGTGTGTGTGTGACTCAACAATCAATATTTGCACCAATAACTCACTACAGTTGTGACCGGGTGTGGAAGTGTGAATTGCTCATTACTCTAAAATTTGTTCATGATTGTAGCCATGTATAAACGTAAGTAACCATTCTTACAGTATTCATTACCTTTGTAACTTGTGAGTTCATTACCTTGTACCTAGTTCAGCCATCAAAACTTTGGGGCCCAGTCCCTGGACCTTATGTACCTCTGTAATCTGTAAATACTTTGTACTTGTCATGATTGTGACTAGACCTACCTGGGTTTTATTACCTTTGTAAATTGTGAATTCTTTACCTCTGTAACTTGCTCAGTTCAAAAAATTTGAGGCCCCGTCCCCGGACCCCTTTGTACCTCTGTAATCTTTTGACTCCGCCCCCCCAGGAAAGGGTATAGGGTGCATAATAAACATATTAAAACTAACTAAAATCATAAAAAAAAATTTAGGGCCTTGT
>NW_026507047.1:0-35942 GCF_026875155.1 Cherax quadricarinatus | reverse complement strand
AAGATTTACCTGGTACTAACACGCAATCTGGGGTAGTTTGTAATAATACCATACAAAGGAGGAAATGTATGAGATAGAAAATATAAATTTTCCCACAGAATATTTTTGAAGAGAAAAACTTTAAAGAAAATGTATTGTAATTCCCCCAGCAGTCAACTGAGATGGAGCTCACTGAAGTAATTAAAAAGGAAGTAAAGAACTATTACTGGATATTGGCAAAATCTAAGTAATTGGAAACTTGTGCAGAAAAGCTGAGGTAACTGCTCTAGAAAATTGGTGGAACTTCATCAGAATACAGATCAGCAGAAAATTAGAAAATATGTTGATATTTAGCAAAAGGTGAAAGGGAAGACCCTCTAAACAATGTGACTCTTAGCAACAGTGATAGAAAACAACTACAGTAACTGGAAAAAGCCATTAGAATAAAGTTAAATAAGTCAGCTAACAAGCATAAAGTTGCTATCATGCCCTTCATCTCACATCAGCAAAACTGTGTATACTGCACAATAATAAACCTATTAAAACTATTACAATAGTCACAGATAATACAGGAAAAAAAATAGGCAAAATAATTTATTGGATTTGAAATTAGCATTTAGTAGTTCCACATGTAAGACTGATTTGGAAACTAGTGAATGTAGGAGAAATAAAAGAGAAGCTATCACAGTAAGCGAGCAACACATTGTGTGCAAGAAACATACAAACTGTGATAAAAAGGAAAAAAAAAAATGAAGAGTAATGTCACTAATGGAATCCCACAAGGATCAGCACTTCCCCAGATAATGTAAATAAAAGTTGTGTTCACTTCTGCCTATCTCTAATACTGTCTAGAGGCAGGTAGGTATAATATTTGTCAGGAAACAGAATAAGTGTTTCCTGATGCGGGTCTATCATATGACGACCTGCAGCTGGAGTTTTTGGTCAACAGACTGGGGCCTTCTGTTGGCTTACTGGTCCACCCCTTTAAAAATTATGGTTATCATTATGCCCAAGAGTTATTAATTACTACTGTCTGGAGAAAGCTTTTAATTTATATAATTGATTTGCCAGGAGAAAATAAGAACTGTATACTGTAAATGAATAAAGTACGACTGCAGGTGAGGCAAAAATCATGTGCAAAATAAGAAAAAAAAAAATTGTAAATTCCTAAAAGAAAAATTTAACTCAACAGAGGAAACAAAATGAGAAATGGATGTTGAAAATTAATGTTTCTAAGTGCCATGTAAAGAAAATTGAAAACAAATGAAGATGTAGACAGTATGATGGAATAATGAAAATATGGACAGATGAGATCTGAGAAGAATCATCATCGGAAACCCTCTCCAGGTATACTCCAGGATGATCACATAAATACAGTAGTGAGAAACTCATATACAGTACATGGTCCATGATATGCTAAAAAAAAAAAATGCAACATATATTAAAGCCAAGGTGAAATATGCAGTAATATTGTGATGTCTGTAACCAAAATAAAATGAATAAGACAGAAAATTTAAGGACTTTCTTCAG
Source organism: Cherax quadricarinatus (assembly GCF_026875155.1). NCBI lineage: Eukaryota > Metazoa > Arthropoda > Malacostraca > Decapoda > Parastacidae > Cherax > Cherax quadricarinatus. Next base: position 34,433 of record NW_026507047.1, on the reverse strand, counting down.
ATTGAAAGTACAGTGGTCCCTCGTTTTTCGTAAGTAATCCATTCCTGGAGGAGCTACTATAAACGAAATTTACGATTTGCGAATCAATTTTCCCCCATAAGAAATAATGTAAATACAATTAATCCGTTTCTGACACCCAGAAGTATTAAAACAAAAAAATTTTTAACATGAAATATGATGTAGTACATAAACAATACAATGGGAAATGATGAATGAAACATTAACAGCATAACACTTACCTTTTTTGGGAGATTCTTCTTAGTGTATGGGAGACTGGAGGAGGAGAGAGTGGATTGTTTACAGTTTGGAAGGGGAATCCCCTTCCATCAACACCTCAGGTACCAATTGCTTCTCTGGGGTTGCTTCTCTTCTCTGTTTCTTAATGCCACTAGGACCACCTTGAGAGTCACTCTAGTCTTGTCTCGCAAAGTAACTGTGGAGAGAGCTCTGTTTCTGGCGTCTCTTTAACACTTCCCTAAAATGGTACAAGACTTTGTCACTGTACATATTTCTCACTTCTTTACCACAGGCTTGGCACTAGGAGCTTTCTTTGGAGCCATGGTAGCTTATTTAGTACTTGCAAGCACTAAAATGAGTGGAATATTATGAAATATTCGTAGGAGCACTTGAGGGGACCTTCACTCACTGGTAAACAATGCCAGACTGGCTGGGTAGGGAGGCCTCCCCGGCTCACACCGTGCGTAAGCATCCTGGACGAACTACTATTCACGAGTCAACCTATGAAAAGCGAGTCGATGTTATACGAAAATACCCCTATGATTGGTGAAATTTACGATTGCCGAGAACTACGAAAAGCGAGGAACCACTGAACATACTGAGACAGCCACACACAAAGACATGAGAGTATATGAAAAAAGAAACACTTACTAGGCACATCGGCAAGGAAAACATGAGGCTATAATTTCAAACTGTAAAAACTCCTGATAACACCAAATATTCCTTCATAAATACAGTTGTAGAAACCTGGAATAGATGCAAGAAAATGTAGTACAGTATATACCACAACCAGTGGAAACTTAAAAAAATTCTGTGATAAGTTAAACATATAAACTGGGAAGATAGCCTAAGCAACACGGATCCAAACATATCTCTAGAACAAATTAACTCTGTGGCACTCGAGATATGCTCAAGGCATATTTCTTTAAGGAAAAGGAGATGTAAACTAGATAGAGAATGGCACTCCCTATACAGGCGAAGGCAAAGAATAACAGAGTGGCTAAAAGAGGCTAATATACCTGTAATATGTAGGGAGACACTGGTCAGAGAAATAGCAAACATCGAACTAAAATTAAAGGAATCTTACAGGAGTCAAGAAATGCGGGAAAAACTAAAAGATATAAATGAAATTGAAAGAAACCCAAAATATTTCTTTTCTTATGCCAAATCAAAGTCGAGAAAACATCCAGTAATGGCCTCTACTTAAACGAGATGGGTCCTACACAGATGACAGCAAGGAAATGAGTGAGCTACTCAAGTCCCAATGTGACTCAGTTTTTAGTGAGCTGCTAACTAGACTGAGAGTCAAAGACCTAAATGAAATTTTTATGAGAGAGACAGATTTTGGTAGACTTGAACCTAAAGAGGCCAATATATCTGAAATGCATAGGAGACACTGGTCAGAGAAATAGCAAACATCGAACTTAAGCTAAAGGAATCTTATAGGAGTCAGGAATCGGGGGAAGAACTAAAAGCCATAAATGAAATCGAAAAAAAACCCAAACATTTCTTTTTTTATGAAAAAATCAAAGTCGAGAACAACAACCATTTTTGGCCTTCAAACAACCCTTTTGGGGGTTTTTTCATGTACTAGTACTCTTACGCGTGGGTTTTTTTTGGGACGTAAAGTACGCAAAAAAAAAATTTCAAGCGGCCTCAAATCTAGGGGGAGAAAGGGCGGTGGGCCTTTCCCTTATGAAAAAAATGGGCCCATGTGGTCAGTGGGGAACAGTCTAAAAAAAAACTGCAGACAAGTGCATAATGAGAAAAAAAAAAACTTGGCCCATTTTTTTGGGAATAAATCAGGACTTTGCAGGGAAAATTTTCGTATGGTATTTATTGTTGTATTCTATTTTTCCCTTGGGGTCTTTTTTTAAATAAAATTTAAGACATTTAAAGAAATTGAGATGTTTTGGCTGGTTTTTACAATAAAAGGGTTTCCCTTTTGAAATTGGCTCAAAGTTTCAGAAATGTTCGTTTTTAACCAAAACCCCTTAAAAAAGTAAACAAATCGTCCCAAAACGTGAAATACACGTAAACCCTGGTGAGTCTAATTTTTTCACAAAGTGCACCAAAAATATTTATCCCCAACTTTTTACATTTAATTGCGTATCTGCATAACATTAATTTTAAATTTTTTTTTGTGAAAAATAAAAATTAAAAAAGGGAAAGCAAAAAAATAAAAGGGGGCCTTGAGACGGGGGATAATGACTAGGGGAAATGTCATTTTAGTGCCGGGAAATGTTTTTTCTTGTTTATTCGGGCCCCAAATTTGGGAAAATTGGCATCTTTTGAAAATTTGTGTAAAAAGGGAAAAATTTTGTTTAAATTTTTACCACTTTTTAATGGATGTTAATTTTTCAAAAGGGTGGTTTTTTGCCCCCTTTCGATAAAAAAAAGGAGTTCGCGAAATATTCATGTTTTTTGTCGACTAGTACAGCAAAAATTTGGGCCGAAAATGGGCTCAAAATGGGAAAAATCGCCGAGGCGTAAACATCGCCGGCCCTCAAAACTTTGCGAAAAGGTAAATTTTGTAATTTTCTATAAAATTTTTAAAAATTTTTGGTGTTTTTTAGATCGGGAAAAGATTCTCTTTTTTTCATAAGAGAAAAAAAATTTTTTTTTTTTAAATTTTGGCCGCCCCTGAGAACGGTTTGGGAAAGAGGGCCTGTCGACCCTAAAAAGGGTTTAAAACCCGGGATTTTTTCCTACATAGATCCCAAAAGGAAATGGTGAGCAAACTAAAATTTCCCAATATGACTCATTTTTTAGCAACCGCTAACCAGACTGAGGGTCGAAGATCTAAAATTAATTTTTTATGAGAGAGCCCAAAATTTTGGGTTAAACAACCTATCTGATTTTTTCCGGGATGCAAATGATTTTCAAATTTGGGCGAAAAATGACATGCCCATCCCACTCGGGCCCCGGGCCAAACTCAAAAGAACTCCCGTGTTCTTCAAAGAACTGTAAAAAAGCCCCTATCAGTGCTTTTAATGTCCTATGGAGGGGGAAGCATGGACAGGGTTTTGTCCCACAGCTGCAAAGGGAGCAAAGACATACCCCACCCAAAAAGGGGGCAAAAGAAATTTGAAAAAGAACTAGGGGAATAAATTTTGCTAACACCCCATATAAATAAAAATCTTTAAAGGGTCCAAAGGGAACAAAAATCCCAAACCCATCTAATACTCATAAATTTAAACACCCCCCCAAAAGGGAAACCCGGGTTTAGAGTAGGATTGTCCTGTCTTTTCCCAACCACGGGAACCATTTTGAAAAGGGTCCGGGTTTCTCTGAAGACAAACAAAATGCAAATGTTATACATGACTTTGAAAGAGCCTTTGCCCAAGTGTGACCTTTGGGTGTAATAGGCACAAAATGTGGGGAAAAAGGGAAATAAAAAGGAAATTTTGGGTTTTGATGAATTTTAAAATTTTCCCCTAAAAAACAAAAAACACAAAGACTAGTAGTAAAAGAAAAGTAAAGTCTGAGGGGGTTTCTGGTAAAAAGCTCTTTTTCTCTTTTAATGGGCCCCCATCCTTTTCCTTTCATCCTCAAAATTTGACCAAAGGCAGGAAGTAAAACCACGCACGGGTGTTTTCCCCTTTGAAGATGAAAACCCTTTTTGCATGCGTGTTTTCCATTAAACCCAGAAAGGGACCCCAGGGGACATAAACCCAAATCTTTAAAGGGGGTGCAAAAACAATATGAAGGTCAATGATGAAAAAATTTAAATTATTTCTGATGTAAAAAAATTTGGTAAATTAAAAGTATATCAGAATAAAAAACCCAAAATTCCAATAAAAATAGGCAAAAAAACAAATGTAAAAGACCTGGGAGTGTCATGTAAGGATCTTGCCTTCAAAGCCATAACGTTGTATCAACCCGCATCTGCTAGAAAAATGACAGGATGGAAAATGAAACCTTCAAGATTTGGGATCCCAAGGGCCCAGTGACACTCTTCGGGTCGCTTGTTTTCTACGCTGGAATTTTGGGTTTGCACACAAAGAGCACCTTCCAAGGCAAAAATTGCTGACCTAGAAAGTTTGAGAACCTTCAGGGCACCCCATCCCTGTGAAAAAACCCCTAAATTTACTGGAAAACATTTTGAAATTCCTAAACCCCCTGCACTCCTAGAATGCAGGCGGAGACACATGATTTAACGTATAATACACTTGGAAAATCTTTGGGGAAAATTTAGTACCAAACTTGCACATGAAATCATCCCTATAAAAGAAAAAGGGGACTTGGCAGACATGCAACACCCCCCCCAGTAAAAAGCCGGGGGGGTTTATAGCCCCATTAAGAGACAAGACAATAAGTGTCAGGGGCCAGGGGAACTGTTAAAACGCCCCCCAAACATAAAAAAGGGGGGGAAAATTACCAAAAAATCCCGGGTGCCCTTCAAAGGGCACTGGCCCGGCACCTAAACCCAGTGCCTAACCAGTCGGGCGGGTGGTTCGAAACATAGGTTTTGCATGCACCCAAACCCGTAACACCCCCTGGGGGGATCACCCTGATCCCCTTGGGGCCGGCCCACAGAGGGGCCCAATGGGGGCTTTGCCCCCTGAAACCCTCTCCAGGTATTTTCCCCGATTTCACAAGAAACCGCTTTGCTTATTTTAGGTTTGGGAAAACTGAATGTTGTATTTGGCTCCCCAAGGACACCCCAAGGGTTGGGGATGACTCTAGGCTACTTTTTTCTATTTCCCTTTGTTTGGTTCACTAGTACAAGGGCAGTATTTTATTTTATTGTAACCCAAAATGAGTGGTTTTGGGATTAATAACAAAATTTCCATTTAGCCAAGGCTCGAACCCAGCTGTTTGGGGCCCTGCTCATAGGGGGCAAAAAACACATGCCCCTAACCACGGGGACCATACGATCCTTAACCCTTAAAACGGCCCAAAAACAAAACCCAGTGGTTTCCCCACTAACGATCAGCTCCCAGCCGACCAATTATGAAAGGGTTTTTTTTTTTGTAAGTGCTTTTGGCAGGTGTTTTTTTGGGGGGTCTGAAACGGCCCTAATCAAATTCAAAAATTTTTCCTTATGGAACAAATTCGGCCCTATAACGGCACCCGAAAAAAATTCTGGTTTGAAAAAATATGTTAGTGGGGGGGCCCCACTGTATAAAAACGTTCCTCATGTAGCCCCCCAAATGTAAAATAAAACTTTTTCCTTTGCTTTAAATTCAACATTGGCAAAATAAGCCGATTTGCCAAACCATAAAAAGGGGGGGTGTGCAAAAATGTGCACCACATAAAAAAAATTGGGGTTTTTGCCGGGTACCATATCTCTTTTTTCCTATTAAAAAAAAGCGATTTTTTTTTCCTAAAAAAAAAATTCGGGCGTTTACGCAAAGAATTATATAAGTTTAGCCCTTTTAAAGGGTTTAAAGGAGTAGCTAACCCCAAGCGGAACTGAATTTTTTGTATTTGCTACCCAAAACACACGATGATTGGGGGGAATCTGGGGCTAATTTCATTCTTGTCCCTTTTTTGGGTTTTTACTAGTAAAACCGGGCAGTTTTTTTATTTATTGTGCCCACGAAAAAGGGGTATTGATCAATATATTAATATAAATATATTTTTTAAAATATATATATATATATATAATATATATATTTTATATAAATTAAAGGGGTCCCCCCCGATTTTTGTCCCACCCCAATTTAAAAAGGGGTCACCAAAATTTAAAAGCACCTGTCTACAGTATCTAACGAGAAACTTATTTTCTAAAACCATATAAAACCTTTTATAAACGATTAAAAAAGCTGGGGGCTGGTTTTTTAAAATATTTTTAAAAATTTTCCTACTTGACCCCCCCCCAAAAACCCCTTCCAAACCCCAAGGGGTATGGGGGGATGATGTTAGGGTGGGGGTTGGCACCGACCACAAAACCCAGTCTAAGGGTAACTTTTGGCTAGTGACTCCTAGCTACTCTGAGACCTCTCCCCCCTGCTTTTTTTTGCTTCCCTTGCAACATTGCACAGCTCCTGATGATGCACTGAGAAATGTGAAATACTTAAATGAAGTTTTCCCTCCCCTCCAGGGCTTGTTCTGCCTATATCCCATATATATATATATATATTTTTTAATATTTTATATAAATACCCCATTTTTATAATAATAAATTTTTTATGTTTTGGGAAAATTAAAGCAAAAAAATTTGAGAAACCTTTCCCTTTCCCTTTTCCCTTAGGACATTTTTATTTTTTTTTTTTTTTTTACACACTGGCCGTTTTCCCCCCAACAGGGGGGCCCCCGAAAAAGAAAAACTTTCCCCAACATTCGCTCCATAACTGTTTGCCAGAAGGGGGCTTTCCCAACTACATTTTTTTAAACTGCAACATTAACACCCCCCCCTTCAGAGTGAAAGGCACTTTATTTCCCCACCCTCCAGGACCCCAAGACCCCCTCCCGGGTTTTCCCCTGAATCCCTTCATAAATTTTTAACTTTGCTCACATTTCCAACAGCACTAAAGTTTTAAAAAAACCATTTGTCTCCTTTTCACTCCAAAAAAACACGCTCACGCATCCCTTTGGGGAAGTCCAAGCCCCTCGCCCCAAAAAAACCCCCTTTTCCCCCTCCCCCCAACCCCTTCTGGGCCCGACCCCTACCCCCCCTTTCCTTTCCCCACTACAGAGGGGTAAACTCTTGAAGCCCTTCTTTTTTCGCTCCTTTCCTTTTTAATGTCCGAACCCCCAACAACCCTTCCTCAGCCCCTGGACAACATTTTGGTAACCCCCGCACCTCCCCTAATTTCCCCCAAACAAACGAATTCTCTGCTTTAAATTTCACACCCCCACATTGCCCTCAGACATGACATCTCCACGCCTCCACCCTTCTCCTGGGTGCAAAAATTCACCCACGTTTCAAACCCATATAGGGGCGTTGGAAAACCCCTATACTCTCATACACCCCCCTCTTTGCCCCCAAGGAAAAAAATTTTTCTTTGCCCTCCACAGACTCCTAAGTGCACCACCACTTTTTTCCCTCATCAATTCTATGACCCACCCACCCTTTCAAGCCCCATCCGCTGACACGTCCACCCCCAAATTCGGGGAATACATTCACCTCCCCCAAATACTCTTCCCTCCAATCTTACCCAAATTTCTTTCAAAAACCTAACTTTTTGTTATCCTCAAAAACCTTACTTTTTCCCTGTTTTTCCCCTTTTTAATTTTTTCCTTTTCCCAACACCCTCCCAAAATTCACCCCACCAATCTCGCAGTTTCTTTTCAAATCTCCCAAGGCCCAGTGCCATCAGCAAACAGAAATTGTGACAATTTCCCATTTTGTGTGTAAATTCTTTATTTTTAACTCCCCCCCCTCTTGCCAAGACCCTCGCATTTCTTCTCTTAAAACCCCCAAAACCTAAAAATTATTTTAAAACAACCCAGGGTTTGAATCAACATCCTTGTCTAAGGCCACTTTTACTGGGAAAAAATTTTCCTTTTTCCTACATACTCTAACTTGACCTCACTTTCCTCATCAAAAACTCTTCACTGCTTTCAGTAACCAAACCTTTCCAAAACCTTTCATTTTGCAACATCTGCCCTTGCCCCCCAAAATTCCACCCTGTTTACCCCTTTTCCCAAAAACCCTTTAAATCCCCCAAAGACCTTTTTCCCCCTTATCTAAATACTTTTCACTTATATTTTCACTGTAAACCCCTGGTCCACACACCCCCTCCCTTTTCCTAAAGCCTCCTTTTTCATCTGCTATCCTATTCTCCGTTTTTACTCTTAATTTTTTTAAATTTTAATAACTCTCCCATACACTTTCCCAAGGTCACTCAACAGATTTTACCCCCAAATAATTTTTGCACTCTCTTTTATCCCCTTTGCCTTTTTTAAAAAGGGAACTATGAAAGCTCCCTCCCCAACCCTAGGTACCTTCCCCTTTTCCCATAATTTATTAAATAATTGAAACCAAACCACCCCAAAACTTTTATCCCCACCTGTTTTTTTTAACATTTCTTTTTTATCCCCCAACCCCGGGGCCTCCCTTTTCCCCCTTTTTCATTTTCCAACTGTCACGAATTTCCCCCCACACTTACAACGGGCCCTCTTCCTAAATCCTACAAAAATTTTTAATTCCTCCTTGCCCTATACACGAAATCACAGTTTCCCCTTTATTTTCATCAACTTTTAAAAAATTTCCCCTCAAAATATTCCCCCCATTTTCCCCCAATACCTCTAACCCCTTCATGTCCTTCTGACATATCTTTATAAATTTAAATTTGGGAAACAGCTTTTTGTCCCCTTCCTTTCTTCTAGGTTGACTCTTGAATTCTACAGCCCTTTAAAAATTTCAAATTTTCAAATTAAAAATTCAAAGTTTTTTCCTATAAGGATCACAATGCTAAGTTTACAAAATTTGGGTTTTTGTGGGGTTTACAGGTAGTAAAATAAATAATTACAAGTGTACCACTAAAAAAACCTAGAAAGGCAGGCATTTTGGGCAAAACAAAAATTTAAAATCTTAATTTTAAAAATTTTTAAAAAATTATGAGGTAATTTGGTATTATGGCTAAGTGACAAATACTAGATTTGTGATTTTTAAAAAATGTAAATTTGTTTTTGTTTTGGCACTATACATATTTCCCAGTTTTGGGGTATCACAGGCCAACTTATGACTATTTAAGATTCATTTTTTTGAGTTTTAGTTTGATATTTCTGTTTAGGGTCAAATGGGTGAGTGATGTAAGTTTTTAACCCCCAGATGGTATTCTTTGAAATTATTTTGACGGGGGAAATTCCAGGGAAAAGATTTTTTCTGATGGTAGTTTTTTGAAGGTGATAAATTTTTGTCTCCCGGGTTTTGAATTTTAAAGGGGGTGGGGTTTTTTTCCCAAGTTTTTTGGGCCTTTGACATACTTTAATTTTTTTTGAAAAGGGTTTTATCTGACAGGGGGAATGTCATAGAGATTTTTTGGGGTCTGGTGTTGTCCCTGGGGGTTTCTGTGCAACTATCAAAAAAGGGCTTTTTTGGTAAAGGGTTAAATTTTGGGAAATTTTAAAGGCCCTGTAGATGTAGTTTGCACAGTAGAAGTGTGGATGAAACTGAAACAGGGAGTAAGTTTTGATCTATAAAGAGGGGGGGGGGTTGTGTTGCCAGGGATGGGTTTTAAAGGGGTTTAATTCTTATTTGTGGCTTTTTTTTTGGGTTTTATTGGTTTATAGGTTTTTTTTTTTTGCTGCATTTTAAACCCCCCAAGCACGGATAGCATGGTGGGGTATGGAATAAAATTGAATCTTTTAAAGTGTGAAAAGGGCAGTTTGCAGCTTTGTAGTATCGTATCTTGGAAAGACCCCAACCCGTTTTGGATATTTTTTTTTGGTTATGTGTTGGATATGGGTGCTGAATTTCGGGTTTGTTGTCGGGGTATGGGCCCTGGAATTTGCCTCATTAGGGCCTGGCAATTGGAGTGTTGTCGATTTTAAAATTTTAAATTTTGGGCGAAACTCCGCTTAAAAACCAAACTAAATGTAGTAGGTTTTGTCAGTGTTTGGGCGTAAGTTTTTTGGGCGTAAAATCCAAGTTCGATTTTTTGGATCACTCCCCCTTAACAATGGTGTTAAAGGGTTTGGCAAGTTTGGGGTGAAGATGACATAAGTCTGCCCGTCACCCAAAGGGAGAAGGGGGTTCGGGTTTTGAGTTTCCGTTTGGAAGATCTTTGTTTTATATGGGGAAGAGCGGGGGAAACCCAAGGAATTTCCCTGTGAAACTCCAGAAATTCAAGTGGCTGGGGTTGGGTTGATGCTGTGTTTTTAAATGGGGGCCATACTGAAAACCTTTAGTAAGGTAAGATTTAAAAATATCAAGCGCTGGCCTCTTATACCATAATGGTCATTTTGGGGGGAAAGGAGCCGTGGTTACTGTGTCAAAAGCTTTTTTTAGGTAAATAAAAATTCCTGTGGATTTCCTTTTTTTCCCAATTTGCGGGGTTTTTAAAGCAGATCAACTTTTTATAAAGCATGGGTTAGTGCTTTTTTTTTTTCCTGAATCCAAATTGGCGGGGGGGTTTTGGAGTATTTTTTTGTGCCTTTAAAAAAATTTAAATTTAAGTCTCCTGTGCACGATTTTCCTCAAAGTTTTTGGATAGCAAGGGTAAGTTTGATTTTGGGCCCCTATAGTTGTTTAAATTGTAGGGTCCCCACCTTTAGGGTTTTTGGTGAAACCCCTTCCCGTCTTGAGTAGTTTCGGGAAGGTGCATTTTAGTGATTTTTAAAAAAGTAATGAGATAGCATGGGGAGGGGAAACAGGGGACGCTCTTGTACAATAATGTTGGGAATGAGACAGATTCCCTGAGTTATTTTTAATGATTTTTATAATCTCAGTGACTTCCTGGGCCAGTTGGGAAAGGGGAGAAAAATTTTTGGGGAAAATTCCCATCTAGGTAGCCCCCGGGCCCTTTAAAGGGAAATACGGGGAACCTCTGGGATTTGAAACCAAACTTGCATTTTTTCCGATACGACGTCGTTGGTTCATTTTTTTTTGTTTCGGGTGCGAGTAAAAATTTTCCAAAGAGGGGCAAAACCTAAAGGGGAGGTTCCTTGCCCACTTGTTGCGAATAAAAAAATTTTTTTAAAAAAATTCAGAATGGGGCCTTTTTACCATTTATTTTTTAAAGAAAAACAATTTTTGGGAAACCGATTTAGGTTTTTTTAGAAAACTGGGGGGAAAAAATTTAAAAATTTGGGAATTTCTTTAGAAAAAAATTTTAAATTTTTTAAAAAGTATTTAAATACAATACTTTCCCCCTTCTCTTTGTAGTTAATTTAATTTAAAATACTTTGTAAAAAAATTTTTACCAAATACATTTAGTTAAAAAATCAGGGGGAAATGTCACATTAATATGGAATTTAATTATTTTTTTCCTGATCTAAGCCCCTCATTAATTTTACGCCCTTTTTTAAACCCAAGACGGTAAACTAAAAAATAAAAAAGGTACAAGATTTAACAAGACCTTTAAAATCGGGCTGTAAAGTATCTTTGGTTTAAACTGAACTGCCCAAAGGGAATATAAATATAAAAAGAATCTTTCAAAGTAATGGGGAAAAAAAGGGGAGTCAGATCTGAGCCCAAAATTCTCAAAACCAAAAAATGAACCGTAAGACCCAAAATAAACATCGGGTTGTCAGGGAAAGAGCAGGGAGAAAGGGGACTACTTCCAGTCGTTGCCCGTTCGTCGGGTTGGATCAGCTGACCCCCGTCAGAGCCCGGACATAAACTTTGGGAAAAATTTTCACCGGAGGGTTCCGAGACTTAAACTTATATACACAAAAAACCCTACCTTACCTTTAATAGTAAAATAATAGTGATATTAGTAAAAAAATAGTAATAATACCAAAATAGTGATAATAAAAATAATAGTGATAATAACAAAAATAGCGATAACGATAATACCATGGTTTTTTAAACCAAATTTTAACAGAAAATAATATAACGCCAAAAAGTCTCAATTTTAGCTATAAACGGGGAACTTTCGCGCTAAATTTTTAAAGTGTTTAACACATTCTTTTAAAATTTAAAAAACACAGGAGGGGCCCAAATTTCGAAGTAAACCCCCCCCCCCCCGTGTACAAAATTTGGCCCGCATGGGGATTTTGCAAGCGTTTTGGGAATACCCCTTTTTATAGTAACCCGTCCTCTTGGTAAATAAGGCAAGTTTAAAATGGAAAATGGAGAAGCAAGAACTCGAACATCATGGTTTTTGCCAGGGATGAGCTTTTGGAACAATGGCCAGAAAAAACTATCGAGGGGCTTCCTCAAATTTTGGGAATAGGAGTCTGGGGACATGACTGCCCAAGGTCATTCCATTTTGTACTTACTACTTCGTCCCCAACGAAAGGGCCTTTCATGTATACTGTAAATATAAAAAAAAACCTTTAAACAAAAATATATAATGTATATAAAAATTGGGCCCTCAAAGAGTACTTTTTTTTTTAATTTTTCATTTAAAGGTTTTCATTTTTTTTTTTCGGGGGCGAGAAAGACATCGGGCAATTATTTTAAAGGGGAAACCCACTTTAAGTGTTGAATACTAATCAGATAAGTTTGGGATCCTCAGAGAAACCTGGATCTGGGTGTTCTTTGTTTTCATAGAATTAATAAAATTAAAGGGTTGTAATCAGAAAATCCCCTAATTTTATGGGGGGGGGTTTCCCCAGATAAATGTAAAAATTTGTTTCAAAGGAAATTACTAGGGCAAGAGCTTTTTTCTACAGGGCCTTTTAATTTCCCTTTTTGGTGACGTTTTAACTTTGAAAAAAAAAAAGTTTATAGGATGAAAAAATACCCTTTAAAAAGGGGGTTTTTTCTGAAGTAAACCCCCCCCACAGCAAAAACCGCTGGAAACAAAGTGTAAACAAAAGGGGTGATTAAAGTCGGATTTTTCAAAAAGGGTGAGGGAAGAAAAGAAACCGTTTTAAAAACCGATAAAAGTTTTCTCAAAAATCTTTCTTTCCGGGCAAAAACCTTCATCTTACTCGGGTTTAAAAATCAGAAAGAGGAATCCCAACCCTGAAAAAAATTTAAGGAAGAAACTTTAATAATCCAGTCTTTTCCAAAGGGAACCCTTCTGTAAAAAGATTTCTATCTTGGGGGGAATAGGAAACTCGGCAAGGGCTCTAACTTTTACATCAACGGGAACGACCTCACCCTAAACAATAAAAAACCCGAGGTTTTTAAGGGGGTTTTCCCAAAAACTGACACTTGGCTAAATTTATGTGAAGTTGTACTTTTCAAAAATTTCTTAAATAAGGTTTCCGGGGAAAATTAAAATTTTTGTTTCCCACCATTGCTATATAAAAAATATCATTAGATATAAATCCACCCCTTCAAAATCATTGGCCCGCAGGGTTCATCGGAGCAAAAAGGGGGAGGGGCCCCGCGTTACACAACCCGAAGGGAAAACACGATAATTGAAAAATCCCCCTTTGGGATATAAAAGCAGTATTTTTGGCTTGCTGGGTAAGCGGCATTTGGTAAAAACCCCCTTAAAAAAACCAGGGGGGGTGACATAGGCACTCCGAAATTTCTGTCAAATTGGGATAATAAATTTACGGGGTAGTGGGAAACCACTGGCCGTGAGAGCATTAACTTTAGAAAAATTTTTTGCACATTCTAGAAGTTCCATCAGGCTTGGGAACAAATATACGGGGGAAAGGCCCCAGGGGTTTTTTAACTCCGTTTATGGCCCCAGGGGACAAAAAAAATTCTACTTTTTTTTTAATGTTTCTTTTTTTGAGGGGACTTCCCCTATAAGGTAAATTTTTGCAAGGCTTTGCCCCTTTGACACTATGTCGTGAATTTCCCCAAAGTACAAAAAACCCAGGGACATCATCGAATAAAACCTCATAAAAGTAATATCAAGTCTTTGATATCTTTGGGTTTTTTCAAATCAAGGTCCATAAGAAAAGGGAAAACAAGAGATTGCAATTTTCTCTGAAAAAATTTTTTTAAAAGTACTTCTATCCCCTTTAGAGAATTTCGGGCAGATTACTTTTTCCTTTCACTAAAAGGGAAAAACTGTCCCAAACTTGGGACGATACTAGGGTGGTAAGCCTTAAGTTGGTTTATGTGATAAGTAGTTTTGCTTTTTCTTTCCCCCGGGGTTTGTAAAACATAATTTTCCTCATTGAGCCGCTCAAAACACTTCCAAAGGCCTTCGTTCTTGGTTCGAGCGTGTCCAAAGGGAAGAATTTTTGTCATCACACTGTCACCTGGTTTGAAGAAACGAAAGCGTGTGTGTTTTTTCATAACAATGCTTCATCTTGGATTGGGCCTTTGCTAAGTTTTTTGAGGCTAAATTTCCCTTTAGTTGTGACAAAAAGCTTTTTGCAAATTTGAGTTGGGTTTTTTTAAGCGAGGGGTTTTGATTTTCCGGTCCATTTAAAACTTTTTTGTACGGGAGGGGGGTGTGGGCTTTTGGTTTTTCCCCTTAAAAATTTAAATTTAAATGACTAAACACAGTGCTTTTTTGTTCGCTTTCCCTTTTAAAGGGGAACAAGAGGAAAAGGGGGTTCCTTCGTTTCCCAAAACTCTGGAAAAAAAACTCGCATATGCTCTCAACATTTATTTTTTTGTTTGATGAAAAACGTTCGAGGGGTTTCCCTTTCGGGCTTTAGGGGGAAAAGCAACGAAAAAACGGACTTTTTAAATTCCCAGGCGTGATAAAGGGATCCCCGAAACAACTTAAAAAGGTAAAGTTTGAACCTTGATCGGATTTAAATTTTTCGGGGAATCCCCACCTGTGAGAAAAATTTTTGCAAAAACTTTGAACAATAAGCCGGGGAAATTTAATTTTTTTTTTTTAAAAAGGGGGGTAGGGCCCCCGGATTCGAGTAACGCCCTCCATAATTTTAAACAGAATTGGATTCCCCCTTTTTTAGTTTCCCGGGAAAAGGAAACCCAAAACAACTAAATTTTTCAGGCGGAGAAGGGTCCCCACTGACAGGGAAATTTGGGAAAGAGGGGAATGGTGGGGGTGTTTTTGGGGAAAAGGGTTTTCCGGCACTTGGCAGACTTTACAAAAACCTTTTTTAAAAGCTTTCCACAGTTTCCTTCATTCTGGGCCAATGAAATGCCTTTGGCCCATTTTGGCCCAGGGGTTTTTTTTACTCCCAAAGGGGCCCCCCATGGGACATGGTGGGGGGGGAAACTAATAGCCAATTCTTAAAGGTTAGGGGAGCATACTAGGGGTTTGCCCGGTACCAAAATTTATCGTCGGGAAAAACAAAAAAGACTTTTCCTTTCTCATTAATATACCATTAAACAAGATAGTAACAATGGGGCCAGGTCTTGGGGGTCGTTTCTGTAAATTTTTGCCCCTTTTTTTTTTCTCTCGTAAATTTTTTCAAAGGGGTGGATCAAAGGGAAATGAACCCTTTTTAAATTTTTTCTTTTAGTACATTTTTTAAAATCAAAATCTTGAAAAGGGGCCGATCATGAATATTTCTATTTGAAGATCCCCGGGGTTTTAAAGGGAAATTCCCCCCCTTGAACAAAAAAATCGAGACCTAAATCCCTTTACCCTTTACTTGGACTTTTAGTTATAAAGGATTTTGGGCGCTCTAGACATTGCTCTTTTATAAAATTGAGGGGGAAAAAAGGGGAGGGGCCTCTTTTCGAGGGTTCTATGGCCCTATTTAATGTCAGTAGGAAAATTTTCAATAACCCAGAGGGTTGGCTTATACCCCGGGTAGTCTTGATCATTTCCCATGAATAAGTCAACGCCCTGGATAGGAAAAAGTTTCACTGGGTATACCTTTCCGACACAAAGCCAGATAGGTTTGGTTTTTTGGGGTGTATATCCTTTGAAGAGGCACCTTTTAATGGGGGCTCCAAAAGGCTTCTAAAAGGGCATTAGCCCTTTTTGTGAGTCATATCACCCTTTCGGGAAGTATGTCCCGCTTTTAAAAAATGTTAAATAACTTCCAGGGGTTTACGGGAAGGGTTTTTTTCAACTAATTTTAGTCTCGTCTATTCCAACCCTTTTACTTTTGCAAAAATAGGGGACTCATGCTGAATGAATAACTTTTTTTTGAAAAAAAGCTCTAGTATTGAGTCATCTATAATGATATGATTCGTTCTGGTAACCTTGGGTTTGGGTTTCTAGGGTTTTAGTTTCTTTTTAGTTTTTCGATGAAAATATTACCTGAGTTGGGGGAAAAGAAGTCCCCCGTTTCTGGACCCTCTCTAGCCAATAAAGGTTTTTCCTAAAAGCCCTTTTTTTATTACAAAAAATTTCAATTCAATCAATGTTATGCCTTAGTGGGTTTTTAACTTTTTCCCAGAGTTTTAAACTTTAAAAAATTTATTTAAATGGGCGTGGAGGCATTTATAGGAGGTCGGGAAAAAGGGTTCTGTATGGGACGCATCTTGTAAGATTGGGTTGTCTTTTTTAGGGGCCCCTTTTAGCACTGTTTCCTTTTTTTTTGGGGGTTTTGCCAATCAATTGTTGGGATATTTCATAATTATCCCGGGGAGCGAGGTGTTTTAGAAATTTACTATGGGGAATAATCAAATACCTTGAAGTCTTCCGGTTTAAAATTTTTATAGAAATCCTCATGCAGGAACAATTTGGGGGAAAAACTTTCCATAGATTTTAAAAGTTTGAAGCCTACCCTTTTCTCCAAAAAACGATTTTCTTTTCCGAGCAAAAACCCCCATACACTGAGTTGGCTGGCATTTTAATGCTCTAAAAGGTTTTTTTAAAAACTTTCTGGGAGGGGGATCATAAGCCTCTTGGATAAAACCTTTAACGGGGAAATTTTAATCCACATATTTTTCCAAAAAGGGAAAAATTTGCCATACAACTTTTACTTTTCCAGACAACAAGATGTAAAAGATTTTCCCATGTTGTCCCCGGGGCCCGCGCATTTGCATTGCTTTATTTCAAAGACTTTAAAATAGTATCTAAAAAATCCGTCATTAACCTTGGGAAACCCTGATGCAGCTTTTTGTATATTTTAAAGAATCATTTGAAGGGGTTCAGTACATCTTTCACTCACCCTTTCCCTTTTTGTTTTTTGTCTTTTTATAGCGGGGGCGTTTCCTTTGAAAGTCTTCTTCACTTTAATTTTCGCTGACCCAATTTGAGCAGTCTTTTTAAAATAAATAGTCTCTCTAATTTTCCCAAAATGACTTTGAGAAATATCCCCCATGGTTCGAAAATTTAGGAATTGAACGGGGGGTATGTGGATATTCCTTTGGATGTGCACCTTTTGGGGAGGGCCAGGCTGACCATTAATTGGAATTCCTTCAGGAAAAAGGGCGAATTTCCGAAACCCCGGCTGCACCCGCCCAAAACTTCATCAAATTTAAAATAAGGCCAAAGCAGGGCCCAATTTTATCCGAATTTCAATTTCAAAATCAACTCTTTTTAAATTGCTTTCTAATCTTTGAATTTTTCGACTGGTAGTTTTCTTGGAAAAAAAACTTTTTAAATCAGAATCCCTTTTACATATGGTTAAAAGGCCCCTGGGAAAAAATTTGGTTTTAATTATTGCCCCTTTTCGGGATTGGCTGTGAAAATTTTTTCGATAGTTAAAACCCCAAATTTTCGGGGTATCTGCCCGACGTTTGGGAAATTTCAAGGAGTTTCCCGCTTTGACAATGTTAAAAACTTCAAAAAAACTCTTTAAAGTGATCTTCCATGATCAAAATTTTGGGAAAATTTAAATAAAAATAAATTCCCCTATATAACTTTAATATTTTTTCTTTTTTTATCAATGTCTTAAACAACAGAGATCCTGGGCAGGGGGCCCCCTTTTTGCGAAAAAGAAATTTTTTAAAAAATTCAGGAAAGTTGGGTGTTACCTTTTTTTTTATGCAACAAGGGTTTTTGGTCCGAGTTTAGGGATTTTGAGTCTTGGGGGAAAAAAATTTCCCAAATGGGAATTTCATAGAATAAATTTTCAAAATTTTTTTTTTTTATTATTATCACACCGGCCGATTCCCCCCAAGGCAGGGTGGCCCCAAAAAAAAAAAAACTTTCACCATCATTCACTCCCTCACTGGGCTTGCCAGAAGGGGCTTTCACTACATTTTTAAACTGCAACATTTAAAAACCCCCTCCTTCAGAGTGCAGGGACTGTACTTCCCCTCTTTAGGACTCAAGTCCCGGGCCCGCCCCTTTTTTTCCCCGAATCCCTTCATAAATGTTACTTTTTCTCACACTCCAACAGCACCGGGCAAATTTTAAAAAAACCCTTTGTCTCCATTTACTCCTATCAAACCCGCTCCCATGCCCGCTGGAAGTTCCCAAACCCCTCGCACACAAAAACCCCCCTTTAAACCCCCCCCCCTCAAAACCCCTTTCCCAGGCCGACCCCTACCCCGCCTTCCTTCCCCCTACAACTGATTTTCCCTCTTGAAATTTATTCTGTTTCGCTCCCTTTCTTTTTAAGGGCCCGAACCCAAAACCCCAACAACCCTTCCTCAGCCCTCGGACAAAAGTTTTGGTAATCCCGCACCTCCTCCTTTAACCCCTTTCCAAAATACGGGAATTTCCCCCTGCATTATAATTTAACCACACATTTCCCCCAGACTTTACAACTCCACGCCTCCACCTTCCCTCGCCGGCCCAAAATTCAAACACCAGCTTAAAACCCATATAAGAGCTTGGTAAAACTATACTCCCCATACATTCCCCTCTTTGCCTCCAAAGGGCAAAGTTTTTTGTCTCCACAGGGCTCCCAAATGCACCACTCACTCTTTTTCCCCCCATCAATTCAAAAATTTACCTCATCTTTCATAGGGCCCTCCCCCTGACAAAGTCCACTCCCCCAAAAATCTGAAAACATTCACCTTTCCCCCATCTCTCTCCCTCCAATCTGATATTCAATCTTTCATACCCAATCTTTTTTTTTATCCTTTATAACCCTTTCTTTTCCTTTTATTCACCTTTAATTTTCCCTTTTTTTGCACACCCTAAAACCCAATTATATCCACCCAAACTCTGCAACTTCTCTTCCCGAATCCCCAAGAGCACATGTCATCAGCAAAGAGCAGCTGTGACCCCCCCCCACTTTTTTGGTGATTTTTTGTCTTTTAAACTCCCCCGCCTCTTGCCCAAAACCCTCGCATTTTTTCTCTTAAAAACCCCTTTTTTAAATATATTAAAACCAAACCCCGGGGACATCCCCCACACCTTGTCTAAGGGCCCCCTTTACTGGGGGAAAAAAAATTTTTCCCTTTTACACATTCTCTAACTTTTGGGCCCCATAAACCCGTAAAAAAATCTTCACTGCTTCAGTAACCCACCTCCTCACCATCATTTTTCAAAAATCCCCCACATTTCCCCCCCATCCACCCCCGGGCATATGCCTTTCCAAATCCAATTAAAAGCCACAAAGACCTTTTAGCCTTATCTAAATTTCTGTTTTTACTTATATGTTTTTCCCGTAAAAACCTGGTCCACAAAACCCCCTAAACCCTTTTCCCAAAGCCCCCTTTTATCTGTATCCCATTTTTTTCCGTCTTTCTTTTTTAAAAATTTCAATTATAAACCCCTACCTTCACTTTAAACCCGGTACCTCAACCGGGCTTTTCCCCCCAAATTTTTTCACTCTCTTTATCCCCTTTTTCCTTTTTACAAAGGAAAATATGGGATGCCTCTGCAAACCCCAGGTACCTTTCCCTTTCCATACATTTATTAAATAATTGCACCCCAACCCCTCCCAAAAATAAAATCCCCACCGCTTTTAACATTTCTAATTTTTTATCCATCAAACCCGGTGCCCTTAAAACCCCCTTTTATTTTGCCTACTGCCCTCACGAAAATTCCCCCCCAACACCCCTGGGGGCCCCTTTTTTTCCCTATTTTCCTCCTCCCTTTCCAAATGGTTTACCCCACCCCCAATCGAAAATTTCCAGCTTCCCTTTTCTTCCCTAAAAATTTAACAATTTCCTCAAAATTTTCCCTTCCCTCTTTCCCCAAAACCCCTAACCCCTCCATTTTAAAAACTCTCCTCTCCTAAATTTTTTAAAAGACAAAACCATTTGTTTTTCCCAGGGGTTTTTTAAATTGTTAATTCACTTTCCCAAAAATTTTTCTTATTTTTAACAAAATTTTGATAACATCTACCCCCCTCTCTCATTTGCTCTTTTTTTTTACTTGCTTCAAACCCCCTCTTAAAATTCTCTCTTTTTTTTCCATTAAAACTCCATATATTTATTAAAAGTATTTAAAAACAATACTTTAATTTTTCCCCTTTGTAGTTAATTTAACTTAATAACCCCCTTTTACAATAAATTTACCCTATACATTTAGTTTTAAAATAAAGGAAAAAGTCACATTAAAATGGAAGTTTGATTATTTTTCCTGTATCTAAGTCCTCATTAATATTTACGCCTTTCTTTAACCCAAAACTGTAAACTCCAAAAAAACAAAATACAAAATTTAAAAAAGACCTTTGAATTGCCCCTTTAAAGTATCAGGGGTTTCGAACTGACCAAGAATTAAATATCAAAAAAAATCTTTCAAAGTAATGGGGGATTTAAAAATGGGGTCAGCTCTTGAGTCCAATTTTCAAAACCATTCAACTTTTACCCATTTAAGGGGCCCAAAATACGATCAGTTGTCAGGGCTAGAGCAGGGGGCAGACGACTACTTGGGCCCGTCTGTTGACGTTTGGGGGGGTTTCAGGGTTTGGGTCAGCTGGCCACGTCAGCCCGCCGGGGCATAAAAAAAAAAAAATTTTAACAATTCACTGGATGGTTCCGAGACCCTTAAAATCTTAAAACACCCAAAAAATCCTAAACCTTTCCATAATTTGTAAAAATAATAGTGATTTAAAAATATTTAAAAAGTTTAAAAATACCAAAATAGTGATTTAAAAACAATAATAGTATAAAAAATAAAAGCGATAAAAACGATAATACCCCTGGTATTTTAACATAATTAAAAGATAATAAAATTTAAAGCAAAAGTCTCTATTTTAGCCCATAAAAAAGGGGGCTTTTTCGCTATAATATTTTTGGGATAACACATTTTTTACAATAGGTTAAATAACCCCAGGTGAACCCAAATTTTTAAGATTAAAAACACACTGGTGAGGGTTCTTGCTCTTATCAAGGAAAAATTTTATCCCGTTGTTTGTTGGACTATCTTAAGAAACCCGGGCAAAAGTATGAGGAAATGTTCTTAAAAGACAACCCAAAAACGGGAAAAAAATCGGGGCCATTAAAAAAACCCGAGTTTACTTCTCAGCCAATTTTTGGGGTTTTATTCCGTTTTTAAGGGCTCATTTATAGAAAGGACGATATACATAGAAAAAAATATGATTTTGACCCGGTTTTTTACAAAGAAAAGTACCTTGAAATTGAAACTCAAAGTAGCAGAAAAGTTCGATTTTTGTAGTGATGGTTTTAAAAGTAAAAAAAAAAGACCTTTACCCTCCAATACCGTCCCATTGGCACTGCCCCTCAATCTTACGAATTGGAAAGCCTTCAACAAGCTAGTAAAAGTGGGAGCCCGACATCAGAGGTAGCAGTGGGAGAATGAAGCAAACAGTGGCAGACAACAAGAAGCGCAGTGGGAGACAACAAGAAGCAGCAGTGGCAGACCCAAAATGAAGCAGAATGGCAGACACATGAAGCAAACAGTGGCCCGACCTTTTTTTCCTTTAAACAACCTTGTTGTACCTAGTAACAACAACGTGGCTTTCTTTTCACCACCAAAATAGCCCCACATTTTAATGGGAAGTATTTTAAATTTATTCTAGTGTATATATCGGGTTTTTATGTTTTTTTAAAAGGTTATGTCATGTTAGAGAAATTTTGATAGAAAAATAAGCTGTAGAGTTATATTAGGGAAATTATTTAAATTTTTTTGTCCCTGCCCTGGAATTTTACTGGAACGATTAATTCCAATTTTAGTTAAAATTTTAAAAAGGGAAAAAATTTACTCCCGCCCCCTGAGCAAAACTAATGCAAGCAAGGTCACAGAAAGGATTAAACTTTATAAGAAAAGGTTCCCCCTGTATTTTTAAAAAATGTACAGGAGGGGGCCCCTTATACAGCAGGTTGGTTCCAAGGGTACTGCTGTAAAACTTTAAAATGGGGAAACAAAGCCTTTTTTTTTACTTTCATTTGCAAAATAAAAAACCTGAATTTTAAAAGTTTATAATCAAAATTTTTAAATGGGCAGTAGAGCAACCCACAGTACACCCCATTACTTACCTTTTAAAAAATTTTTTCCTTTGCTTATAGTGAGTGGGTTTAATTATTTATTATGAGAAATTTTGAATAAATGAAGGGAAAGGGGTTTAATTTATAATGCTGCATTAGGGAAAAGCCTTTAAAACAAAATGCGGGAAAGTGTGGCCCTCCTGTACCTTGGTTTTTCCCCCGGGTGTTCTCAAGGGATCTGTCTTTTTGTGGGTGCATGAGGCAATTAATCGTGCAGTATTTTTATTGTTTTCCAAACAAAACTAAGCACTAAACCCACAAGGGGTTTTAAAAGCGCTGAGCTAATGTTTTCAAAAGAAAACATACAGATGATTGTTAATTTAAGGAAGCAAAAGCTCTTAATGCCATGTTATTTAAAATTTGGGAAAACATAATTTTATTGGTGTCTTATGTTTCAAAGTTAATGACAATAAATGTACCTCTTTGGTACAGTTAAAAAAAAAAAAAAAATGAAAAAAAAAAGTGCCAAGAAATCCCCCTAAATTGCTGCTGGCATTACATTTTAAGATTTTCCAGGTTACATTATCTCTTTTAGTAAATTGGGGTTTTGCGCCCTTTTTTTTTATTATAAAACTTAGTACAGCCTCTCCTACTTAAAGGGCAGAGTTTTGTTCTTAAGACCAAATCGGGAAATGAATTTTATTTACTAAGTCCCGGGGATAAATATAAGGTAGTTTTTTGTGGGCAGCCATCTTTTATATTGTATTAAAAATCACCTTTGCACCTTTATAAATATCTATTTTATTTTTTAACGTTTATTCAGTAGTGTAAAATGATAATTTTAATAAAAAACAATACAGGAAATCAGCTCTAATATAAAAAAGGGCCCCCCCTATACGGCAGGTTAGGTTCCAGGGGTACCGCCGTAAAGCGGAAACGCCGTAAAAATGGAACACCCTTTTTTTTTTCCCCTTATAAATGCCCTACAAAAACTAGATAAAAATTTTACACTAACATATATTAAATTGCAATAGAACCAGGGTCAAAAAACAAATAAAAAAGTACAATACACACAATGCAACTTTTCTTTCCTTAAAATATTTTTAGTTTAAATCTAGGGGGAACAAGTAGTATTTATTGTAAGAAAACCCAAATGTGGTATTAGGTAAAGCCCGGCAAACCTTTCCAGGCCCCCCCAAACCCCAAAACTATTTTTATGATATTTAACATCCCCGAGCGATAAAATGATATACAGTTCACTTCCCTTTTCTTATTTTTAAAAAATTTGTTGTCTTAATGTAGGGTCAGGAAATAAAATAAAGAGATAAAAAAGAATAAATGAGAGAGAGAAAGAAAAGAGTAAATGAGAGGGACAGCGCAAAAGTTTTGAAAAACAAACCAGGCGAAAGAAAATTTTGAAAAAAAACGAAAGGGGACACGTTGGTTTGTGTACAAGTTACATTGTGTACAGGTTGTCCCACATTGAACAGTAAAAATTAATAAAAAAGAACATCCCATTTCAGTAAAAATCATTTGAGAAGAAAAAAGAAGCTCTGAGTGAAGGCAAAGGAAATAAGTCACAAATGACCCTTTTTTTGGGGTTTTCCTAGGTTCTTTTACACGTAGGTTTTGTAGATAATCTAAAGGGAAATGTAATTTTTGTATAGAAAAAACTTTACATAATACGAAAGGGAAAAATTTTCTTCAGTTACCCCCCGTAACACAATTTTTTCTTATGTTAGATTAAAAAAATTGTTATTCTTTCCGTCACTTGTACAAGTTTTTGGGCTCCCACATCTTTTATTTATGTTTAAATTTTTTCTATTGTGGGGTGTATTTTTCATCTTTTTTTTGTTTTGTTTTCGTGTTTATTTTATAATTTTGAAAAAAAAAAAATCATGGAAGGATTAATGAAAATGTGTATATTAACCTTTGGAAATGTCGAAGGGGGCCCAAAACCTGAAGTTTTCTTCTGGTGCGCCCAAAAAATTCGAAAAAAAAAAAAAAAATTTTTTTTTTGAAATGGGTAGAGAATCTTTTCCCGATTGTAAAGACAAACCAAAAAAAAAAGAAAATTTTATGGAAAAAAATGACGGAATTAAAAGCTCTCGCGAAGGTTTTGCCCACTTCGGCGATATTTAAAAAAACGGGAAATTTTGCCCACTTTGGGGCCCTATTTTTTGGCAATTCCCTTTTTCCAGTCAACCCAAAATCATAAATATTTCTTCAGAACCTATTTTTTTTTTACGATTGAGTACCAAGAAATGCCCATTTTTCCGATTTCAACAACCCCAAAAACATGGTCAGAAATTTGCAATTTGGCCAATTTCACGAAAAATTAAAAAAAAATGAAAAATTTTAAATAAGGGCCAAAAAATTTAACAAGCAGACTTCCTGGCCCCCTAAAAAAACATTTTCTTTGTTCATCAGTCCTGTTTCCAGGTCCCTGTGATTAAAAACTCTTGCTTTTTTTTTGAAATTTTTTTCCAAAAAAAAAAATAAAGATTTACTGTTATGCAACTACGGGAATACTTTAATAATTGAAAATTAACAATCAAACCCCTTCATATGCGTATTTGAATGGGAATTTTGGGAAATTTTTTGGACCCAAAGACATCATTTGTTCCCCTTTTTTAACATCGGCAAAAAACAAAAATTTTTTTACTTTTTTATGCTCCATTTCCAGGTTTTTTTTATAGTTAAAAATTTAAACAAAATCACCTCCAAATTTTCTATAATAAGTTTCCCTTTTTATCAAATGAGACCAAGGGAAAAAAGGGAAAAACCCCACAAAAACATACGAAAATAGACCACAAAGTCGCATTTTAATTAAAAAAAAAAAGGGGCGGAGTTTTTTTTTCTCATTATGACTGCGTTTCTCCAGGATTTTTTTTTGTGGTTTCACACTGACCACACAGACCCTTTTTCCCCACATTGGGCCTACTAAAACTTTCTCCTGCCTGATTTGAAGCCGCTAGAATTTAAAGATTATTTACTCAAAAAACGGTAAACCCCGCAAAATATATATACGGGGGCCCCGCAGTCAAAGGGTTAACGTAATAAACGGGCTTTTAAAAGAGACTCGGTTTAGTATTGTTATTATTTTTAAATTTTTAAAATGGCGTACTTGTGCAAGTCTTTTGCCCACCAAAATCCCAAATTTTTGTTTATTTATTCTCCCGGGGGTGTATTTATCTTTTTTTATGTTATGCATCGGGGTTTATTATATAATTTTGAAAAAAATATCATGGAGGATTTTAATTAAATTGGGTTTTTTTTACCGTAATATACGACATTTAATGAGACTTTGGTGAGTATTTTTATTATTATTAATTTTTATTTTTAAAAATGGCGTCATTTTTGGGAAGTCGTTGCTACCAAAATCTCACATTTTGTTTAATTTTTTTTACTGTGGGGTTTTATTTATCTTATTTTTTTTGTTAAACATCGTGTTTTTTTATATAATTTTTAAAAAAAAAATAAAGGGGTGGATTTAAAGAAAAAGTGTATATTAACGTAAAAATACGACAATTTTTTAAAGATTTGTTTATTTTTATTATCAAATTTCTAATTGACGTCTTGAGAAACTAACTTTCAGAGTCAGAACCCTCCTGCTACATGATGGTTAAGCCCCTGGAAACAATTTTTTTTCTAATTATTGCCCTTACGGTATTGGCTGTGTAATATTTATCGTATAGTACTCCCAATTTACGGGCTATCTGCCAGCACGTTTGAAGTTTCAAGGAGTCCAGCTTTGACAATGTTAAATCTTCAAATAACTCTTTAATGTGATCTTCCATGATCAATATTTTGAAATTAACTAAAGATAAATTCCCAGTATATAACTTTAATATTGTTCTTTTGATCAATGTCTTAGAACAACAGAGATCCTGGACAGGCCCCCATTTGTTGCGAATAAGAAATTTTTTAAAGAACTTCAGAATGTGGCCTGTTACCATTTATTTCTTATGCAACAAGATTTTTGGATCCGAGTTATAGGTATTTTAGAGTCTAGGGGAAATAATTTCAACTGGGAATTTCATAGAATAATATTCAAATTTATTTTTTTTATTATTATCACACCGGCCGATTCCCACCAAGGCAGGGTGGCCCGAAAAAGAAAAACTTTCACCATCATTCACTCCATCACTGTCTTGCCAGAAGGGTGCTTTACACTACAGTTTTTAAACTGCAACATTAACACCCCTCCTTCAGAGTGCAGGCACTGTACTTCCCATCTCCAGGACTCAAGTCCGGCCTGCCGGTTTCCCTGAATCCCTTCATAAATGTTACTTTGCTCACACTCCAACAGCACGTCAAGTATTAAAAACCATTTGTCTCCATTCACTCCTATCAAACACGCTCACGCATGCCTGCTGGAAGTCCAAGCCCCTCGCACACAAAACCTCCTTTACCCCCTCCCTCCAACCCTTCCTAGGCCGACCCCTACCCCGCCTTCCTTCCACTACAGACTGATACACTCTTGAAGTCATTCTGTTTCGCTCCATTCTCTCTACATGTCCCGAACCACCTCAACAACCCTTCCTCAGCCCTCTGGACAACAGTTTTGGTAATCCCGCACCTCCTCCTAACTTCCAAACTACGAATTCTCTGCATTATATTCACACCACACATTGCCCTCAGACATGACATCTCCACTGCCTCCAGCCTTCTCCTCGCTGCAACATTCATCACCCACGCTTCACACCCATATAAGAGCGTTGGTAAAACTATACTCTCATACATTCCCCTCTTTGCCTCCAAGGACAAAGTTCTTTGTCTCCACAGACTCCTAAGTGCACCACTCACTCTTTTTCCCTCATCAATTCTATGATTCACCTCATCTTTCATAGACCCATCCGCTGACACGTCCACTCCCAAATATCTGAATACATTCACCTCCTCCATACTCTCTCCCTCCAATCTGATATTCAATCTTTCATCACCTAATCTTTTTGTTATCCTCATAACCTTACTCTTTCCTGTATTCACCTTTAATTTTCTTCTTTTGCACACCCTACCAAATTCATCCACCAATCTCTGCAACTTCTCTTCAGAATCTCCCAAGAGCACAGTGTCATCAGCAAAGAGCAGCTGTGACAACTCCCACTTTGTGTGTGATTCTTTGTCTTTTAACTCCACGCCTCTTGCCAAGACCCTCGCATTTACTTCTCTTACAACCCCATCTATAAATATATTAAACAACCACGGTGACATCACACATCCTTGTCTAAGGCCTACCTTTACTGGGAAAAAATTTCCTTCTTTCCTACATACTCTAACTTGAGCCTCACTATCCTCGTAAAAACTCTTCACTGCTTTCAGTAACCTACCTCCTACACCATACACTTGCAACATCTGCCACATTGCCCCCCTATCCACCCTGTCATATGCCTTTTCCAAATCCATAAATGCCACAAAGACCTCTTTAGCCTTATCTAAATACTGTTCACTTATATGTTTCACTGTAAACACCTGGTCCACACACCCCCTACCTTTCCTAAAGCCTCCTTGTTCATCTGCTATCCTATTCTCCGTCTTACTCTTAATTCTTTCAATTATAACTCTACCATACACTTTACCAGGTACACTCAACAGACTTATCCCCCTATAATTTTTGCACTCTCTTTTATCCCCTTTGCCTTTATACAAAGGAACTATGCATGCTCTCTGCCAATCCCTAGGTACCTTACCCTCTTCCATACATTTATTAAATAATTGCACCAACCACTCCAAAACTATATCCCCACCTGCTTTTAACATTTCTATCTTTATCCCATCAATCCCGGCTGCCTTACCCCCTTTCATTTTGCCTACTGCCTCACGAACTTCCCCCACACTCACAACTGGCTCTTCCTCACTCCTACAAGATGTTATTCCTCCTTGCCCTATACACGAAATCACAGCTTCCCTATCTTCATCAACATTTAACAATTCCTCAAAATATTCCTTCCATCTTCCCAATACCTCTAACTCTCCATTTAATAACTCTCCTCTCCTATTTTTAACTGACAAATCCATTTGTTCTCTAGGCTTTCTTAACTTGTTAATCTCACTCCAAAACTTTTTCTTATTTCAACAAAATTTGTTGATAACATCTCACCCACTCTCTCATTTGCTCTCTTTTTACATTGCTTCACCACTCTCTTAACTTCTCTCTTTTTCTCCATATACTCCATATATTTATTAAAGTATTTAAATACAATACTTTATCTTCTCTTTGTAGTTAATTTAACTTAATACTTTGTACAATAAATTTACCATATACATTTAGTTCAAAATCATGGAAATGTCACATTAATATGGAAGTTTGATTATTCTTCCTGTATCTAAGTCCTCATTAATATTTACGTCTCTTTCTTAACAAGACTGTAAACTCAAAATACAAAAGGTACAAGATTTAACAAGACCTTTGAATCTGCCGTAAAGTATCTATGGATTACTGAACTGACCAAGAATATAAATATCAAAAGAATCTTTCAAAGTAATGAGGATCAAAGTGAGTCAGCTCTTGAGTCCAATTCTCAAAACCATTCAACTGTACACCATAAGAGCCAATATACGATCAGTTGTCAGGGCTAGAGCAGGGAGCAGACTGACTACTTGCCAGTCTGTTGACGTGTTGTCAGGTTGGATCAGCTGAGCCACGTCAGCCAGCCGGACATAAACAATTGAACAATTCACTGGATGGTTCCGAGACTTAAAGTCTATATACACAAGAAATCCTACCTTACCATAATAGTAAACTAATAGTGATAATAGTATAAAATAGTAATAATACCAAAATAGTGATAATAACAATAATAGTGATAACAATAATAGCGATAATAACGATAATACCATGGTATTTTACATATATTAACAGATAATAATATAACGCAAAAGTCTCTATTTTAGCTATAAACGGGGACTTTCGCGCTATAATATTAAGTGATGAACACATTCTTTTACAATAGTTAAATAACACAGGATGACCAATTTCGAAGATATAACACACTGGTGAGGGTTCTTGCTCTTGATCTAAGGAATTTGATCCCAGTTGTTTGTTGGACTATCTTATTGAAACCTGGGCAATGTATGATGGAAAGATGCTTCTTAACGTACACCAAAAGCGAAAGAAATCGGACCATAAATAACAGAGTTCACTTCTCAGCCATTTTAGGGTTGTATTCACGTTTTTATGGTCTCATTTGATAGAAAGGACGATATACTATAGAAACAGATATGATTTTGACTGGTTTCACAACGAAAAGTACCTTGAAATTGAGCTCAAAGTAGCAGAAATGTTCGATTCTGTAGTGATGTTCAAAAGTAAACAAATGACGTCACCATCCAATACCTGTCCGATTGGCACTGCCCCTCAATCTTCACGTATTGGAAAGCTCTTCAACACGCTAGTAAAAGTGGGAGCAGACATCATGAGGTAGCAGTGGCAGACATGAAGCAGCAGTGGCAGACAACATGAAGCAGCAGTGGCAGACAACATGAAGCAGCAGTGGCAGACAACATGAAGCAGCAGTGGCAGACAGCATGAAGCAGCAGTGGCAGACCTTGTACCTTGAAAGCAACCTTGTTGTACCCTAGTAACAACAACAGTGGCTGCTGTCACCACCACTAGCCACACATGTAATGACATGTATTTTATTCATTCTAGTGTATATATCATGTTTCTATGTTATTAATATTGTTTATGTCATGTTAGATGAATTCTGATAGATAAATAAGCTGTAGAGTTGATATTAGGGAAATTATTGAAGTATTTTGTCGTGCCTGGAATTTCACTGGAACGGATTAATTCCATTTCAGTTAATTTAAATGAGGAAAATTGACTCTGCAAATGAGCAAATCTAGATGCAAGCAAGGTCACAGAACGGATTAAACTCATAAGTAGAGGTTCCACTGTATTTTCAAATATGTACAGGAGGGTCCCACTTATACAGCAGGTTAGGTTCCAGGCTACTGCTGTAAAGCTAAAAGTGAATCATAGCCTTTTTTCACTTTCATTTGCACATAAAAGCCTGATAATATGTTTATACTATCAAATATTAAGTGGGCAGTAGAGCAACTACAGTACACACATTACTTACCTTAAAATATTTTCATCCTTAGCTTATAGTGAGTGTTGAATATATTTATTATGAGAAATCTGAATAAATGAGGAATGGGTTTAATTTAAAACTGCTGCATTAGGGAAATGCCATAAAGCAAAATGCTGTAAAGTGTGGCCCTCCTGTACCTTGGTTGTCCCCCGGGTGTTCTCAAGGTATCTGTCTATTGTGGTGCATGAGGCAATTAATCGTGCAGTATTATTATTGTTACAATCAAAACTAAGCACTAAACCCACAAGGGTTATACAGCGCTGAGCTAATGTTGCAATAGAATCATACAGATGATTGTTAAGTTTAAGGAAGCAACAGCTCTTACATGCCATGTTATAAAATTGGCTAAGCATATCTATTGGTGTGCTTATGTTGCTACAGTTAATGACACTACTGTACCTCTATAGGTACAGTAAAAAAAAAAAGATGAAAATTAGCTGCCAAGTACTCACCTAACTCTGCTGCTGTGCATGACATTGATGATTTTCCAGGAGTTACATTCATCTCTTGAGTATTGGCTTTAGCGCTTCATTTTTTATTATAATCTTGAGTACAGCCTCTCCTCACTTAAAGACAGAGTTACGTTCTTAAGACCACATCGGTAAATGAATTCATCACTAAGTCAGGAGCATACTATAATGGTAGTGGATTTGTGTCAGCCATCTTTGATATTGTATTAATGTCACCTTTGCACCATTTATAACATATCTAGTATATTTTTCAACGTTTATTCAGTAGTGTACTGCATATTGTAATAAACACAATACAGGAAATCAGCTCTAATATACAGGAGGGCCCCACTTATACGGCAGGTTAGGTTCCAGGCTACCGCCGTAAAGCGGAAACCGCCGTAAAGTGGAACACCCTTTTTTTCCACTTATAAATGCATACAAACACTAGATAACAAGTTTACACTAACATATATTAAGTTAGCAATAGAACCAGGCATCAAAAAACAATAAAAAAGTACAATACACACATAGTGCACTCATTACTTACCTTAAAATATTTATAGTCTTAATCTAGGGTGAGACAAGTAGTATTTATTGTAAGAAATCAAGTGTGGTATGTATGGTAATAGCCAGGCTACCTTACCAGGCCACCCCACCCACACATACTATTCTATGATATTTAAGCATCCCAGAGCGATAAAATGTATATACAGTTCACTCATTACTTACCTTAAAATATTTGTAGTCTTAATGTAGGGTCAGGAGTAAGTAAATGAGATAAAACGAATAAATGAGAGAGAGAAAGAATGAGTACATGAGAGGGGACAGGCGCAGAGTTATGTAAACAAACCAGGCGAACGTAAGTTTTGTAAACAAACGAAGTGTACACGTCTGGTTTGTGTACAAGTTACATTGTGTACAGGTTGTCTCTACATTGATACAGTAGAATTAATAAAGAAGAACACTCCCATTCTCATGTAACATCATTTTGAGAAGAAATGAAGCTCTGAGTGAAGGCAATGGAAATAAGTCACACTGACTTTTTTTGGGTTATCCTAGGTTCTCTACACGTATGTTATGTATGATAATCTATGTAACTGTATTTGTGTATACCTGAATAAACTTACATACATACGAAAGGAATAATTTTCTACAGTTACCCCCAGTAACACATTTTCTCTTATGTTAGATTAGAGAAAATGTTATTCTTGCCGTCACTTGTACAAGTTATGTGGCTCCCACATCTTATATTTATGTTTATTTATTCTATTGTGGGGTGTATTTATCATCTTTTTATGTTATGTATCGTGTTTATTATATAATTTTGAAAAAAAAATATCATGGATGGATTAATGAAAATGTGTATATTAACCTTTGACTGTCGAAGGGCCAAATCCTGAAGTTGCTTCTGGTGTCGCAAAATATTCGAAAAAAAAAAAATTTTTTCTTATGAAATGATAGAGAATCTTTTCCCGATTGTAAAGACACCAAAAAAACGAAATTTGATGGAAAACTGACGGAATTACGCTCTCGCGAAGTTAGCGACTTCGGCGATATTTAAAAATCGGCAATTTCGCCCACTTTGAGCCCTATTTTCGGCTAATTCCGTTATTCCAGTCAACCAAACTCATAACTATTTCTTCAGAACTCTATTTTTTCTATCGATTGAGTACAAGAAACTGCCCATTTACCGATTTCAACTACCCAATAACATGGTCAGAAATTTGCAATTTGGCCAATTTCACGAAAATTAAAAAATATGACAATTTCAAAATAAGGTCCAGAATGAACAATGCAGACATTCCTGGCTCTAAAATAACATTTTCTTTGTTCATCAGTCATGTCTCCAGGTCCCTGTGATATTACTCTTGCTTTTTATTTTGAAATTTTATTCAAACAAAAAATAGAAGATTTACTGTTATGCAGACTACTGCAATACTGTAATAATTGTAAAAATTACATCAACCCATTCATGACTGCGTATTAGAATGGCTATTTGGACATTTATTGGACAATGACATCATTTGTTCACTTTTGAACATCGGCAAAAATCAAACATTTCCTGTACTTTTGTGCTCCATTTCCAGGTTCTTTTTATAGTAAAATTAATCAAAATCACCTCCATTTCTATAATATAGTTTCCATTCTATCAAATGAGACCAAGAAAACGAGAATACAACCACAAATACTATACGAAAATAGACCACAAAGTCGGCATTTTAATTAAAAAAAAACGGTCGGAGTTTTTTTTTCTCATTATGCACTGCGTGCTCCAGGATTTTTTTTATGTGGTGCACACTGACCACACAGACCCATTTCTCTCACATGTGGGCCTACTAGCTTTCTCCTGCCTGATTTGAAGCCGCTAGAATTTATGAGTATATATACGTCAAACACGGTACCTCGCAAACGTATATATACGGCCGCGACAGTCAAAGGGTTAACGTAATATACGACATTTAATGAGACTCGGTGAGTATTGTTATTATTATTATTTCTAATATGGCGTCACTTGTGCAAGTCGTCTGCTACCCACATCTCACATTTATGTTTATTTATTCTACTGTGGGGTGTATTTATCTTATTTATATGTTATGCATCGTGTTTATTATATAATTTTGAAAAAAATATCATGGATGGATTAATGAAATTGGTTATATTACCGTAATATACGACATTTAATGAGACTCGGTGAGTATTGTTATTATTATTATTATCATTTCTAATATGGCGTCACTTGTGCAAGTCGTCTGCTACCACATCTCACATTTATGTTTATTTATTCTACTGTGGGTGTATTTATCTTATTTATATGTTATGCATCGTGTTTATTATATAATTTTGAAAAAAATATCATGGATGGATTAATGAAAATGTGTATATTAACGTAATATACGACATTTAAATGACTCGATGATTATTATTATCATTACTAATATGACGTCTGGAGACATAAGACACTTACCAGTTTTAATGTGTACCTACATGCCTGCACAGTATGTAAGTTTATTTAGGTACAGGTATACATAAGTATAATTATCAGAGTATATATAAAATATGAAATAACTTTTAAAAACATTTGAAATTTTGGAGTTTCCAGACAAAATGGAGAGACTTAGTGCTTACTGAGCTCATGGAGAATGTAAACAAACAGGGTGGGGCACGGTGACCGTATTAGAAAGTCAGGTGGGGGGAGCCGTATAGCAAGTTTTGGTCATAATTTGAAATGTCCGTATTAGCGAACGCCGTAAAGTGAAACGCCGTAAAGCGGGGCCTTCCTGTACATTATTTAGGTATGCATACTGGTCAGGGAGCCCATTGTAAGTCCGAGTCATCGGTAAACGAGTATGAGTACCATCTGACTTACGACCGAGCTTGGTTCCAACCAACCGGTCGTAAGTCAAAATGGACGTAAGTCGAACTTTACTAATGAATATCAACATCACCCTTATTGTAATGATTTTATTTTATTGTTTCATTTTAGTATCTCCTTTTTTACTTCACTTTTTATGCTGTTAGTACTGTATTTTATACTGTAAGGTTTAGGAGAAACACTGTGTACAACACAAACATTGTTTATTTCTGAGAACATTTGCATACAAAATAATGTGTTCAAATTCACTTCAAATGTAAAAAAACTGAATTTAACAGAAAAGTACAAAATATTGAAATACACCTACCACCCGACTTACGACCTGCTCGACATACGACCATTTGACTTACGACCTTGTTTTCTGTGCCAAATTTTTCGAGAAATTTAAAAAAGTGTTGTGTTGTACACAGTGTTTATTTCCCAAACCTTACAGTATAAAATACAGTAACTAACAGCATAAAAAATGAAGTAAAACATTAAAAATTTCCCAAAATAAAACAATAAAATAAAGTCATTACAAAAATGTGATGTTGATATTCAGTAGTAAAGTTCGACTTACGTCCATTTTGACTTACGACGGTTTCTCGGAACCGAACTGAGTTGTAAGTCGGGAAAGGTACTTTTTGTTT
>NW_026507046.1:0-23852 GCF_026875155.1 Cherax quadricarinatus | reverse complement strand
TTAAAAGCAGCATATGGGAATCTTTATTCAGGAACGTTTCGCCCAACAGTGGTTCTCCCCCAATACAAAGGGGAAAGGGCGTAAGGGGGGGAATGGGGAAATCGTCCCTCAACCTGGGTCGATGTGTTCAGTCCATCAATCTTGTAGAATGTCAGCATAGGCGTAGACGTGGCTTATATACTGTAGTGAGGTGACGTGAAGCAGATGGAGGCGGGGTTTCATAGTGGTACCATCCACTAGTCGAAGTAGGTCTTCGTCCAAAGGTTAAAACAAGTGTTGAAGAATTCTTTGTAACAAGACCCCATGATGCTCCCGTGTCTGACAGTGTGATGAATGGTTTAAAAAAAACCGACAAGTTGGAAGATTGAGACACTTATGCAGCATATGGGAATCTTTTTTCAGGAAACGTTTCGCCACACGTGGCTTCATCAGTCCAATACAAAGAGGAAGGCGTAAGGAGAGGAGGAGAATGAGGTAATCAGTCCCTCAACCTGGAGTCGATGTGTTCAGTCCATCAATCTTGTAGAATGTACAGCATAGGGCCGTAGACGTGGCTTATATACTGTAGTGAGGTGACGTGAAGCAGATGGAGGCGGGGTCATAGTGGTACCATCCACTAGTCGAAGAAGGTCTTCGTCCAAAGGTTGAACAAGTGTTGAAGAATTCTTTGTAACAAGACCCCATGATGCTGCCGTGTCTGACAGTTGTGATGAATGGTTTGAAAAACCGACAAGTTGAAGATTGAGACACTTATGCAGCATATGGGAATCTTTATTCAGGAAACGTTTCGCCACACAGTGGCTTCATCAGTCCAATACAAAGAGGAAGGCGTAAGGAGAGGAGGAGAATGGGGTAATCAGTCCCAAACCTGGAGTGATGTTTTCCCATAAATCTTGTAAAAGTACGCTTGCCGTAGAGTGGTTTATAATGTGTGGGGTTTGACGTGAAGCAGATGGAGGGGGGTATAGTGGTACCCCATAGTCGAAGTAGGTCTTCGCCAAAGGTTAAAACAGTGTTAAAAGAATTCTTGTAAAAGACCCATATGTGCCGTGTCGAATTTGTGTGAATGGTTTAAAAAACCCGAAAAGTTGAAGTTGGCACTTAGAGCATATGGGAATCTTTTTTCAGGAAACGTTTCCCCACACAGTGGCTTCATCGTCAAACAAAGAAAGGCGTAAGGAAGGAGGAAAATGAAAATCGCCCCAACCTGGGTCGTTGTTCAGCCATCAATCTTGTAAAATGACAGCATAGGGCCTGACGGGTTTAAAAACTTGGAGGTGACGTGAAGCAGAGGAGGCGGGGTCATAGTGGTCCACCCACAGTCGAAGTGGGTCTTCGCCAAAATTTTTAAAACAAGTGTTGAAGAATTCTTTGTAACAAGCCCCCATGATGCTCCCGTGTCTGACAGTGTGTGAATGGTTTGAAAAAAAAAAAAAATTTAAAAAAAATTGAGAAACGCACTAGGGTTTTTTTAAAAACCCCCCCCGGGCTTCCCGCCAACCCCGGGGCGTGGGGGGGGGGAAATCGCCCCCCCCCCTGGAGCGATGGCGCCATAACGAGTGAGCGGCCCGTGACGGGCATTCTGGGATGCGGGCATGGGGGCCCCGGGGGAAAGTGGCCCCCCTAGCGGGGTCTTGCCCAAATTGAACGGTTAAGTTCTTTGTCAGACCCCGAGCCCCCCGGTTGCGGGGAAAAGGGGGAAAACGCAAATTAATTAAAACAACTTTCAAAAAGGGGAACTTTATTCAAAACCCGGCCACACAGTGGCCACGTCCAAAAAAAGGGGAAAAACGTAAGGAGGGGGGAATGAGGTAATCGTCCCTCCTGGAGCTTGTTCAGTCCTAAAAATTTCAGAATGACAGCATAGGGCCGTGACGGGGGTTATTCTGTAGGAGGTGACGTGAACAGATGGAGGGGGGGTCTGTGGTACCATCCACTATCGAAGTAGGTCTTGTCAAAGGTTAACAATTTGAAAAATTTTTTGTAAAAAACCCCCATTGTTTGCTCCGTGCTGAAGTTGTGATAAATGGTTTAAAAAAACCGACAAGTTGGAAGTTGAGCACTTATGCAGCATAGGAAAACTTTATTCGGGAAAAACGTTTCGCCACAAGTGGCTTAAAAAACAAAAAAAAAAGAACGGGAACACTGCAGAAGGTACTGGCCCATGCGAGGCAGGCCCAAAGTCTCCTCCGGTTAAAAGCCAATGCACCCAACCTAGTAGGTCAGGTCACATTGTTAAGGGAGGAACACGGCAACCGACCCGGTGCACAAGCACGGCTAACTCACACCCACCCCCATCCCCTCAGTTTTTCCAACCTATTTTTAAAGTACACAAAGTTCTGGCTTTAAAGGGATTGGGGGTTTGTTCCCCCTCATCCACAACTCTATTACCAAACAGACTTTCCATTTCCTTCCTGAAACTGAATTTTTCCAAATTAAAAACCCTTGCTGCGGTCCCTTTTAGGGTAGGTATTTTTGCACACTATTTACATCCCCCTTTTTTTATTCCTGTCTTCCATTTAAACCTCAATAATCCCCCCCAATTCTACGTCTTTTAGAGAGGCATTTTTAGGGCCCTTGTCTATCCTCATAGGGGAAGGTTTTGATACATGGGTCAACTTTGCATCCTCCTTTTTACAATTTCCCCGGAATTATATCATTCTTAATACGGTCCAAAACTGTGCGCATAATCTAAATGGGCCTAACCAAGGATGTATAGAGTTGAAGAAAAACCTGAGGACTCCTATTATTATGCTTCTTGATTTAAGCCAAGGATTTTTTTGTTTTATTGCAACACTTATGCACTGTTTTTTGGGTTTTCAGATTATGCTAACCGAACCCCAAAAATCTTTTGCAATCCGAAATATTAAGATTACATTATTTTTTTATGTGGCATGGTTTTTTCCCGCCAACTTTAAAAACTTTGAATTTGTCATATTAAACGCATCTGCCTTTTCTCCGACCATGCATCGTTTTTCAAATTTTCCCGGGAGTGCTCAAAAGCCCTCTAGAATGAATTGACGGCCTTTTTGGGGGTGTCATCGGAAAACTTGCCGTGCGCTCTTTATGCCTCATTATGTCGTTTAGTGTTTGTAAAACAGCAGGGGGCCCAACACTGCCCCCGTGGAACCCCGCTGGGCACTCCCCCACTTGATTTCCCCCATTTTGCAAACCTTGCTGTATTTGTAAACCATGCCTCATCCAGGAAAAAATTTCTCCCCCTTTTCATGTGTTTAATTTTCTCAATGTCTCTGATGGGGGACCCTGTCAAAACCCTTATAAGCCCATATACACAAATCATATTATTTAATGATTAACCCTCAAATCCTTAGTAAAAAAAATTTAAAAAATTTTTAGGCAGGAACCCCCCTTTGTAAAACCATCTGAATTCGTTGATTAATTTTTTTTTTTCAAGGTGGCTAGAACTGCCTCGGCAATTATTGTTTCCCATAAATTTTTTCCCACTTGGAGGTTAGGTTTGGTTATTTCGAAGCTAAGGACCTGTCACCTGTTTTAAAAATAGGTATCACTTTTGCATTTTCCACTTATTGGCCCCATGCCAGTTTGTTGATATGTTGAAAAGATTAGCCAAAGGGGTGTAAGCTCCTTTTTACATTCCTTTAAAACCCCTTTGATACATTTTCATCGGGCTGGGGATTTGTTGGTTTTAATTTATTATTTGCCTAAGGCCCCATTTCACGTGACCCTAATGTCCCCAAATTTTTTATGCCCTTTTTCTAAAATTTTCTTATGGAATATCGCTGGTACCCTTTGTGAAAAAATGGGGGAAAGTATGGTTAAAAAATCTCACTTTTCCTTATCATGCAGTGAGCTGACCCGGGAACTTTGAGGGGGCCATCTTGCCCCTGATTTACTTCTTTCCCTAAAAGGGAACCCTTTTGGGTTTTGTCTTCGTTTCTTTTGCAACTTTAACCCTTTTCCTTTTTGTTTTTCAAATTTCCTTTTTTTTTTCTCTCTTTAACTAAATTTTCGTTTTCTCAATTGCCCCTCCCCTCTTTTGATTTGCCTATATAGCCTCTCTTTGCCAATAGATATTTTAATTTATTGTTATCCATTGGTCATTTTTTTTTGATTGATTTCCCTATTTGGAACAAAATTTGACTGACAGCTAGAACTATCCCCGGGAAAGCTCAACGGCAACCATCCCCACCTACCTGCCCCTAGTCGGTCATTCCATTTACCCCCACCTAAGAAAATTTTTTCGTCCTATGAAATCGCCAAGCAAAAAGTCAGGGAGGGAGACTTGATTCCATTTTTAGGGGAATTCATGATATTTTAAAAAATGAGGATTTGTGTCACTTTCCCCAAGCTCCATTAACCTCAAGATTATTAATTAGTTTTTCCCTATGGCAAGAACCAAGTCAAGGAGGTTATTTCCCTAGTTGGCTCTGTCACAAATGTTTTAAAAAAACAACCGGATGTTTCAAAAAAAGCCCTGCTCAAAATTTTCCCTGTAAAATTGTCCAGTCAATTGTCTATAGTTGAAATCCCCCCTTTTAGCACAACATTTTGTATGTAGATGCCTTCCAAAAATTTCGTCCCATAGAAGTTTATGCACTCCCCCTATCAAGATTTGGGGCCCTGAAATCCACCAAAATTAGTTTTTCTGGGCCCCGAGAACTGTAACCAAACAGTTTAAAGGGGGCGACGCTTCTAATTTAATATTTTGTCTAACACAACATTTAAATTGTCTCTAATTTACATCGCTACCCACCCCCTTTTCCCCTGTTGACCCTGTCAGTGTGGAATAATTTAACCCTTTGTAGTGACATTCAGAGGGCATTCTCTTCTTTCATTGACAGGTCTCGTTATAGAATAAATCTATGTTTCCTGCCTTGAAATTAAATCTTAGTTATCTTTCTTTTTCTTACACTCCTGCTTTTTTTTAAAGAAACCCTTGGGGGTAGTCCTTGTGCCCTCTGCTGCCCCCCATTGTCTGTGACCTGATTATTGTTTTTTTTATAACTTCATGCGAATCCCTTTTTAAACATTTACTGTTTCCAACCCAAAGTGTTGCAACCTCTTTTTTCCCAAAACCCATACCTCTATCTTCATCAGTTTAAAATCATGGGATTTCCCAATGGCTTTTCATCGAGTCTGCAAGTGCCACCCCCCCACCCCAGAGAGATGTACCCCCTCCCCTTGCTACATATCATGTTGCTAAAAATTGTTCCCGTTTCAATGAAAGGGGTTGCAAGTTCCTTGCAGTACTGTTACCAGCAAATTTACACCAATTTCCCCAGCAACCAATTTCCTACTCCCTTCTAGGAGAGCTCATATATTGGGATCCCTCCCTTAGACTTAATGAAATCTATAGCTGACCTGTACTTACTAGCATCTTTCCTACCCTTCCCAATATCATTTCCACCCGCAGAGACAGATAAGGCTTGTTCCCATTACCCGACATGATATTACCAGCCTGTTGACAATGCCCCAACAAGTCCAGGGAAGCCACCCCTACTCTCATTTCTTATTCCCTTTTTCAAAAAGCACGGGCCTAAATTTACCCCGAGAGTCACCAACCCCAAGAAGGCCCTTTCCCCCATTGCGGGGGTAGTACCCTTTCCTTCACTGGCCACGAAAATACTTCATCTAAGAAAGAGAACGATTTCCTACCCTTTAGATTTTTACTCTTAACTTTTCCTTTCTTGAGCCCTTCCATTACTGTGAACCACTCGCCCCTTGTAGCAGGTGGGACTGCACCCCCACTGCGGGAGCCGTTTGCACCTCCCCCCCTAAGCCCCTCACAGCGAGAGACAGACCACCTCACTTTAAAACCCCATTCCCAAAAATCCAGCCACTCAAAACCCCTCTCCCAACCCCTTGAGGTGGCCTTCAGCCTCCCCAATCTCCTCCCGGAAAGCAAGACCTCCTCCTTCAACTCTCCCAAACCCAATTTTTAAAAACTGCAGAAGCAAACCAGCTTTGTAAAACCCTTTTCAAGCCTGCAATACAAAGAGGAAGGCGAAGGAAGGAGGAGAAAGAGGGTTTTGCCTCAACCTGGAGTCGATTGTTTTAGTCCTCAATCTTGTAGAATGTAAGCATAGGGGCCTAACGTGGCTTTTATACGTAGTGAGGGAGTGAAGCAAGGGGGCGGGGTCATAGTGGTACCCTCCCTAGTCGAAATAGGTCTTGTCAAAGGTTGAAAAAGTGTTTAAGAATTTTTTGTAACAAAACCCCCTGATGTGCCGGTCACAGTTGTGATGAAAAGGTTTGAAAAAACCCACAGGTGAAGATTGAGACAATTATGCAGCTTTTGGGAATCTTTATTCAGGAAACGTTTTGCCACCAGTGCTTTATCAGTCCAAAACTAAGAGGGAAAGGGGTAAGGAGAGGGGGAAATGAGGGAATCATCCCTAACCTGGAGTCGAGTGTTCGTCCTCAATCTTTTAGAAAGTACAGCAAATTGGGGGCCCAACGTGGGTTATTAAAAGAGTGAGGTGACGTGAAGCAGTGGAGGCGGGGGATAGTGGTACCATCCACTAGTTGGACGAAGACCCATTTGACTATGGGTGGTTCCACTAAGACCCCCCCTCCCTCTGCTTTCACGCACCTCACTACGTTTTTAAACCCCTTACGGCCCTTCTTTTACATTCTACAAGATTTATTTGGGCGAAACTGCTCAGGTTGGGGGCTGTTACCTCATTTTCCCCCCTCTCCTTACCCTTCCCTTTGATTGGGCTAAAGAAGCCCCTGTGGGCGAAACGTTTCCCGAATAAAAATTCCCCTATGCTGCTAAGTGTCTCAATCTTCAACTGTCGGTTTTTTTTAAAACCCTTCATCACAAATGTCGAACGGGAGCATCATGGGGGCTTTTTCAAAGAATTCTTCAACACTTGTTTTAACCTTTTGGGCGAAGACCTACTTTGACTAGTGGATGGTACAAAGACCCCGCCTCCCTCTGCTTCACGTCACCTCACTACGTATATAAAACCACGTCACGGGCCCATGCTGTAATTCACAAGATTGAGGACCTGAAAACATCGACTCCAGGTTGAGGGATGATTACCTCATTCTTCCTCCTCTCCTTACCTTCACTCTTTGTATGGAAGATGATGACCACCTGTGTGGCGAAACGTATCTGAATAATGATTCATATGGCGCATAAGTGTCTCAATCTTCAACCTTGGTCGGTTTTTTTCAAACATTCTTCACAACTGATCAGACCGGCAGCCATCATGGGGTCTTGTTACAAAGAATTCTTCAACACTTGTTCAACCTTTGGACGAAGACCTACTTCGACTAGTGGATGGTACCACTATGACCCCGCCTCCATCTGCTTCACGTCACCTCACTA
Source organism: Cherax quadricarinatus (assembly GCF_026875155.1). Lineage (NCBI taxonomy): Eukaryota > Metazoa > Arthropoda > Malacostraca > Decapoda > Parastacidae > Cherax > Cherax quadricarinatus. Next base: position 16,534 of record NW_026507046.1, on the reverse strand, counting down.
CAGTATATAAGCCACGTCTACGGCCCTATGCTGTACATTCTACAAGATTGATGGACTGAACACATCGACTCCAGGTTGAGGGACTGATTACCTCATTCTCCTCCTCTCCTTACGCCTTCCTCTTTGTATTGGACTGATGAAGCCACTGTGTGGCGAAACGTTTCCTGAATAAAGATTCCCATATGCTGCATAAGTGTCTCAATCGTCAGACATGTTACTTAAGGGAGGAGCACTGCATCTCACCTAGTAGCTAGTGAGGTCCAACTCACACCCTCCTGCACCCACTCATGTATTTATCCAACTTATTTTTAAAACTACACAATGCCTTAGTGTCTATGACAATACTTGGGAGTTTGTTCCACTCATCAACAACTCTATTACTAAAACCAGTGCTTTCCTATATCCTTCCTGAATCGGAATTTTTCTAATTTAAACACATTGCTGCGAGTCCTGTCTATGTCAGATATTTTTAGCATGCTATTTACATCCCCTTTATTAAATCCTGTTTTCCATTTATACACCTCATTTCATAATCCCCCTAATTCTATCCTTTTAGAGAGTGCCCCCAAAAGATTAGGGTCTCAGTCTATTCCTTCATTGGGAAGATTTCTGATTACATGTGATACAATTTTGTCATCCTCCTTTGTCGTTTTCAGAGGCAATTATATCCATCTGTTGTAATACGGTTGACCAAAAACTGCATGGATAATCCAAATGAGGCCTAACCAAGGATTTATAGTGTTAATGAACAACCTTAGGACTTCTATTTTATTCTTCTTGCTATGAAGCCAAGGACTCTGTTAGCTTTATTGTGAACACTAATGCACTGCTGTCTTGAGTTTTAGATTACTACTAACAAGAACTCCTAAATCCTGTTTGCAAACCGTAATGTTTAAGATCTACATTATTTAGTTTATTGGTGGCATGGTTATTTTCTGTCCAACTTTAGTACTTTACATATGTCTTATTAAATTGCATCACCCACTTCTCGCCACTGCATGAGTTTATTACAAAGTCATCCTGGGAGTGCTCATCAGAAGAACTGGGAGGCCTATTTTGGTGTCATCAGCAAATTACTTATGTCGCTATTATTATCTCATCTATGTCATTTTTGTAGGTTGACGAACAACAAGGGTCTCAACACTGACCCCTGTGGAACACATTTGAGTACGGTGCCCCATTCTGATTTCTCCACATTTACGCAAAAACTCTCTGCTGCCTATCGTCAACCTGCCTCTACCCAGTGGGAAAAAATTTCTCCTATTCAGTGTGCATTAGTGTTTTCCTTCATACTCTATGTGGAACTCTCCCGAAGCCTTACGGCAGTCCATATTACCACTATATAGCATATTCAATAACATGATCTACTCCTCAAATTCACTTAGTGGAAGAAAGTCAGTAAACTTGTAAGACAGGAACGCCCTTTGTAACTGTGTGAGATTTTCATTATCAATTTATTGCTTTCGAGATGGCTAGCGTATTGCTTTGGCAATTATTGATTTCATAAATTTTCCCCACTATGGAGGAAGGAAGAAGGACTTATTGATCTATAGTTCGAAGCTAGGGACCTGTACCTGCCTTGTAATAGGTATTACATTTGCATTTTTCCACTTATCAGGCACTATGCAGTTTGCAGTGATATGTTGAAAAGATTAGCCCAAAGGCATGCTAAGTTCCTCTTTACATTCCTTTAAATCACTCTTTGCAAACAGTTCATCAGGGCCTGGTGATTGTTAGGTTTTGATTTCTCCATTGGTCTGAGAACCCTATCACAAATTACCGCTATCATGCATAGTTTATCATCCTGTTCTACATAATTTCTTATTTCTGGAATTTCACTAGTGTATTCCGGAGTGAAAATGAGAAGAAGGTAGGTACTGTGAATTCCAACATATCCTTTTCACTATCAAGTGATCTGACCTGAGTTATCTTAAGTGAGCCAATCATGTCCCTAATCTTCTTCTCGAATCCCTTGCGACTTTAGCCCTAAATCCCTTTTTCTTTCTTTTACCTGTTTTTATTTATCTCTTTGAATTATAGATTTTTTTTAATTGCCCCATTCCCTCTTTTGATACGCCTATATATGTCCTTCTTTTTGACCAATGAGATGTTTTAATCGATTGTTCATCCATTTGGGATCATTTTTTGTTAGAATCTATATTCTAGTTGTCTGGCGAGCGAAGAACTATGCTCTGGGAAAATGTCATTTGGATAAAACACCAACCTACATGACCTATAGTCAGGGACATCGCAATTTAGCCCCACAGGTAATTTTTCAGTCCCTATGAATCGCGCCAAGCCAAAAGTTGGGAATAGAGATTTGATTGCAGTTTATCTGGGTATTCCATGATATATATGTAACTAGTGATTTGTGATCGCTTTCCCCAACTCGTCATTAAACCTCAAGTTTATTAAGTAGTGATACGTTGTTTGGTTCTGTCACCAAACTGCTTTAAAAAGCAATCACTGAACCATATCAAGAATGTCACTAGACTCATGATTTCCTATCATATGGAGCAATCAATTTGACACTAAAGTTAAGCTCTACCATTAAACACAACATTTCCATAATCTAGGATGCTTGAAAATTTCGCCTCATAGCAGTTTACTGCTCTCTCCTGTCCAGGTTTGGGGTGCCTACAAATCATACCTAAAATTATGTTTTCATGACACACGAGAAACTGTAGCCAGATTCTGTGTACCGATGTTTTATTCTTATATTCATGTCTACACAACATTCAAATTACCTCTGAATTCATCGCCATCTCTACCCCCTTTACTGTTGACCCTATCAGTGTGGAATAGTTTATAACCCTTTTTTGTAGGCTGAATTCAGATAAGCATTTTCTCTATCAAGTTGAACCAGGTTCTCCTCTTATGCATAATTATGTATATTACCTGCTCAAGAAGAAATCTGAGCTCATCTATCTTATTTCTTTACTCCTATTTTGTATATAAACCTTCATAAAAACTCTTTGCGCATTTAGTAACTCTACCACCCTTTTCCATATATCTGCAACATATTTAAGGGAGCTAGTCATCGTGTCCCTTTACTATCTTCTTTGCGTGATGATCAGTTATTTGCCTTTACTCGCAAACTTTATTTCGTGTATATCATCGTTGTATACAAATCTCTCCTCAATTAATGGTTCAATTATACAGAAAGTTCTTAGCTTGATTTTGATAGGAATAGAAAATATTTAGGGTTTTCTCGCATTATCCTGCATGGTCCTTTGTTTTTCTTTGTATTCCTTGTGGTTAGGTATGACATCTTAAGTGTTGCTCTAATTCAATGATCTCCTGCTAAAGGACTGTCTTTCCTCTGTTGCAATATATTTGTGTTTTTTTTTAAGCAATTCAGTAACACATTTTCTTTTTCTGTACCATCTACTATGCTCTCTCTCATTTCTCATCATCTTCTGGGTTTCCTCAATGTACTGCTGCATACCTTTACTTGTATGAAATGAACGGTTGTGCAAAAATTTTAAGGAGGTTCAGCTAACCATGGCAAGCGCCTTCAAAAGAAGAAAATGTGAGGTTCCCATGTTAACCTGCGATCAAACAGAAGGTCAAGAAACTTGGCTCCGTATCACACTCCAGGCGGGATAAGTGAGCCTTGCAAATACACTGGAATATTATTGCAGACAAGAGGATGCCCCTAGTGAATGTAGTGAAATGGGTTTTTGGCCCTAGAAAATTCAAATCCATGGCCATTGAACAACATTGTCAATTGCTTTCTGAAGGGAAGCCGACAAGGCGACAGTCAATGCCTGGTAAACTTATAGCGAAAAGTCATCCACATAAAGTGGACAAATATGCGATTGGAGAACAAAAAGTAGATTATTTATAGCCAAGAGAAATAAGGGTAGTTACTAACGACAACAAACATCTGGGGACACCCTCGGCCTCCTGAACGAAGTCTGAGGAATAGCAAGATGCCTACTTAGGTATATTACAGCAGAGGCCCAAGTAGTGTGCCTGCGCCTAATATGTTAATCTTCAAATGGCTGTCATTATGCCTTCTTGAGAATCTAAAACGAACTGTTTGGGGAAGAGTGTTTATTAACAAAGGAATTTTGCATATACAGATCTAAGTGGAGGCAAGGGATTTTCACTTTAAAATATGTAGAGTGGAACTTGCAAAAGCGATCCCTGAAGAGGAAGAGAAGGATTATTGTGAGTCTTCAGTACCATATCAGACGTCTATTCACAATCATTCCAACAACCTTGCAGACTACTACTGGTACAGAGCAATGAGATGACAGTGAGAGGAATCACGCACCAAGTGGCCTGGTTTGTGAAGCGTAGAGGTACAAGGCAGATTTCATTGTTGATGGAGAAAAGAACCGTTCACGATCCATACAAGATTTAAAGGCACAAAAAAGGATAGAGCTGTAGAATGCAGTTGCTGTCAACATACAGACATGATATCATCTCGGCTGCTGATGATGACTGGCATGTTGAAAATCGTGTGGACTCTATCTCCTATACAGAGCAAGAGGTGCAGTATATCGACTGCATTCCCATTTGAAGAGAAATCCAAAGGGCAAAAAAAAAAAAAAAAAAGGGCAATTTCTCCCTGGCAGACTAAGAAGCGAGAAGAAACGAGGACAGATTTGAACGTCGTGGGGACACTGGACAAAATAGTTCCCGCATTTCATTGTAACTTCAACGAGGTTCCACAAAACATTAAGCACCGCATCCCGCAAAAAAATCGAGCTTTGTCAGAGCATACTTGCCACACACTTCCATATCTCCTTCCAAACCGCACACATAAATGGGAAGCTCAAGGTACAGTAGAAATGTAGTCGGACAGACAAGTGTGTTTAGCATCATTATGACATGGTGAGTAACTGCCTCTAACTTGCTCGCTTTAAATCCAAAAGTTGATCTGAAGTCCGATTATATCTGATTAACGGCCTATGCACAGCATGTTTGAAATCACATGCACGAGAACTTGCAGGAAACCACCAAGGTATGCATGTCTGTAAGTCTGCCTAGATTTGAGGAATAGAAGATGAGGCTGCACGTCAAAATACTCATGGTCAAAAACGGTGCACCAGCTCATCATAGAGGAAGAAGAAGTGACTTCACAAAAGATGGAAAGATGAGAGTATAAGTCCCAATTCCATCATTCTCATAACTGCCAATGGGCCCTACGAGAATGGTTGAGAATAGTAGCAGATGTAACGATTAATAGGAAAGTTGATTGCGTCATGAAAATCTGGGAAATTGGACCAAGTGTAATTCAAGAAAAACTGACGAGGAACAGATAGAAAGATCGATGAAGAGAGAGACTATGTGACGGAGATCAATATGGGTGGGAGCAACCAAATTTTAAACACATGAAGACGATGAGATGTGAGAAGAGTCTCCAATGTAATCCCACGAACACAGTGGGGCCTCCTCAGAGATGATGATGAGCATTATAATCACCTAACAAAAAGCTGGGCAGTGGAGGTGAGTGATCAAGCATGCAACACCCGGAGATACAGAATGCACTGGTAGGGAAGAGGACACAGAGAGCAAAACTGGACGGAGCTGTTAAGGCTTTTAAACTAGGAATTGATAGTGGTATGGGTTTTGGCGGATAATAGAGTGTAGTTAATATTACGAGTTCTAGGGGAACTAAGTAAAAGCTGAATGAGGTGGATTTTGTAAAGCCCATGGCAACTAGGCGACAAGAACAGTAATAGGTTTAGTGAAAAAAAACGGGATATGAGCAGAAGGGTAAAGAGAAAGGGAGGGTCTTTAAAATTATATTATTGCTATTAGGCCCATAGTGACTTGGAATTAGTTGGAATGAGTTGAGGTTAGTTGCCTAGGTGCAGTGTAACATTGTTGTATTGCAATCACTGAGTCATGGTTTAATTCCAAAAGTCGGGACCATGCTTTCGAATGACCACATTCAGGGTTTTAATTTGTTCCGAGTAGATAGAAATATCAGTAAGGGAGGTGGGGTGGGTGGCATGTATGTCCAGAGATTCACTTGAAAACTATGATAAAAACGGGTATTAAGTTGAAGTAACACATACAGAGTCTGTCGGATTTAGGAATTTTTCAGAGGGACCATAAAAAAAGATTCTAGGAGTGATATACAGTCCCCCAAACTTAGATAGGGACCCAACGGGAAATTACTGTGGAGAGGATAAATTGTTTAAGGCCTGAAGGCACAGATAATGTAGTCAGTATTCTTAGGGGGACTTTAGTCACATTGATTGACATTTCTTGACTGGAATTTAGGAATCAATTGACTTCTTAGAAGTAGTTCGGAATGTTTTTTGAAACTGTTAGTGACAGAACTACAAGGGGAAATATACATTCTTGATTTGGTTCTGACAAACAACGGAAATCCCTTCTCGTCTGTACAGTCTCCGTTAGAAACTTAATGAGAAACTCGGCAAAGTCGATGACAAAGAAATTACCTTTAGTATAGAATGGAGTGTGATAGTTAGTTAGGGACAACTCGGTAACAGTTCCAGATTTCATTAGCAGATCACAATTTGGCTTACGCAGGGATTACAATGGGGTAATGAAAGAGAGCTATCAACAAGGCTTTCTTGACACCATACATGCTGCTTCAAAGTAAGGTATATCCCGTTTAAAGAAATTAGATCAAATAGAAATAACCCCAAATGGGTGAATTAAAGGCTGAAATATCTACTAGGCGCATAAGAAAGGAATTTATAGGGGCGTATCAAAAGAGGTAAGGGTTTTTTATGAAATCAGTATATTGACATTAAGAAGGACGTTATAAAAGGATAAGAAAAGCTAAAAGGGAATGATGAATTAAAGTTCTAGGGATTCGAAAACTAACCCAGAAAGGAACGTTATTTCTCAGGGTCTATAGAACAAAAAGTTAGAAATAAGATAGATCCCCTTAAAAATAACTATGGCATCTTACTGACAAAGCGAATGAATGTGCTGATTTTAAAATAATTATTTTCTCTCAGTTTTTCACAGGAAAGAAACTAACAATATTCCACGTAATTAATTTTTTATAGTGGGCTTAGGAAGAAGATAATTATGTACATCACAGTCCACTAGTGTAAATGGTTGTGAAGCAGATAGGCCAGACTGAAGCAAAAATAAGTCACCGGGTCCTGATGAGGTTTTGTTCAGGGTCCTTAAGGAATACAAAATGGAAATCTGTGAACCTTTATCTATATTTTTATTTAGCTCCACAAACAGGTGTTGTGTCTGATATGTGAAGATGGCTAAATGTAATTCCTATTTTTGACGCAGGAGAACAAGTCCGTTACCATCATATTTACCGCCCAATAAGCCTGACACTCTTTGTTGGGCAATATTACTAGAGGTCAAATTATAGCGAGATTTATAAAAGACATCTCGATAAGCATAGCCTTGATTAATGTTTACTCAGCATGGATACATGAGTGGGCCGTTCTTGTCTAACTAATTTATTAAACTTTTTCAGTTAGCTTTTGAGGCTGTTGTTCACAATAAAGAATTTGATATTATTTACTTAGATTTTAGTAAGGCTTGATACAGTTCCGCACCAAAGGACCGTTAAAGAAGTGGAGCTCATGGCATTGGGGAAAAGTGCTCTCATGGATTGAGTCTGGATCACAGACAGGAAGCAGAGCTGTCCATTAAATGGGGTTAAAATCGGAGTTGGGCTCTGTAACAAGTGGCATTCCCATGGGGTAATAGGTCTAGGGCCGTTGTTGTTTATAATATTATATCAATGATCTTAATGAGGGAAATTACTAGTGAAAAGAGCAAATCGCTGGGATGTACACAAAGATAGGTAGGATTAATTGATTCAAAAAACATAGATATCAGGGAACTTAAAGAGGATTTAGTCCAAATTCTAGGAACCTGCGTCATGCAAAAGGTGGCGACAGAGCAGTTCAATGTAGTATAATATGTCAAGATTTCTGATGCTTGGAGTCGTCACTTATACTAATAAGTTAAATATTGCAATCTTAACCATACAGTTTGTGAAAAGGTCTTGGGGGTTATGGTGAGCTGCGCAACCCTTAAGCCTAGATAGCATGCCTAACGTATGTAATAAGGCTAACTGATTACGGTGTTTTATATCCCACCCCTATCAAGAATGGAAGCAACGAGTTTCAACGTTATATTACAAGCTTTATATATCTTTAGTAAAGGCCTCACCTTGATTATGCAGCCCAGTTCTGGTCTCCATATGACAGAATAGACATAAATTCGTTAGAAAACATTCAGGTTTGGGGGAATGGGGAAGAGGGTGAATGGCGAGAAGCGAAGGGGGAATGGGAGGGGGAGAATGGGAGCGGAGGATCGGGAATGGCGGAGGAGGCTGGAGAGGAACTAGGAGAGGGGGGAAGGGGAAGGGGAATTGGAGGACGACCGGAGGGGGAGGGCGGGAGGAGGGGGGAGAATGGAATGAGAGGGGAGGGGGGGAGATCGAGGAGGGAGGAGAGATGGTGAGGAGGATGGGAGAGGGGGGAATGAGGAGGGGGGGGGGGGAAGAAAGGGGGGGAGGGGGGGAGAGAAGGAAGAGGGGGGGAATGAATGGGGGGGGGCCCGGGAAGGGCGGAGGGGAGAATGGGGAGGGATGAGGGAAAGGAGCGGGAAATGAAGGGGGAATGGGAGCAGAGGGGGGGGAGGGGGAGGGGGGGGAGGGAAGGAGGAGGGAGGGGGCGGGAGGACGGGGGGGGGGAGGGAAGAGGACGCGGGGGGGAAAGGGGTGAGAAATGTCGAAGAGGGGGGGGAGGGGAAGGGGGGGGAAGGGAGGGAGGGGGAGAGAGACCGAGGGGGGGAGGAGAAAGGTGGGATGGATCGGGATGGTGTGTGGGGGGGGGAAAGAATGAATGGAGCGGGAGTGGAAGGAATGGGAAGGGGAGAGATGAATTGGAAGGTGAGGAATGGGGGGGGGGAGAGAAAGGGGGGATGAGCCGGGGAGAAAATGGGAGCAGAAGAATGGAGGGGTGCGGGATGGTGGGATTGTAGGGAGGGAGGGGAGAGGGGGAGAGGAGGGAGAATGAAATGACGCAGGGGGAATGAATGAGAATGAAGCGGAATGGGAGGGGGCGACCGCGGAGAGAAGGGCGAGATGGGAAGAAGGGAGAAAGGGGCGAGAGGGGGGGAAAGTGGAATGGGAGGAATTGGGAATGGAAGAGGGAAGGGGGGAGCGGGGGGGAGAGGGGGGAGAGAGGAGGAAGAGGGGGGACTGGAGGGGGAGAGAGGGGAATGAGAGGAGACGCGGAACGGGGGGGACGGAGGGGCGGAAGAGGATGAAGGAGAGGGTGGGGATGGGAATGGGGATTGGAGGGGAGGGAGAGGGGAAAGGGAGAATGAATGGAAGAGGCTGGGGAGGAAGGTGAGGGGAGGGGGGAGGGGAGGAGGGGGAGAAGGGAGGGGACGGGGTCGGGGGGAGGAGAATGGAGGAGGAGGGGGTGAGAGCACGATCGGGAAGAAGGAGGGCGGGGGGGGAGGGGGTGGGGGAGAGGGGAGGGGGAATGAGAAGGGGGGGGAGAGAGGAGGGGAGGCGGGGGGGATGAGAGGGGAGGGAATGCGGGGGGGGGGGGGGGGGGAGGGGGGAGGAATGGGAGAGGAGGAAGGAATGAGGGAGGAATGGGGAGGTGATTGGCTGGGGGGGGGGGCGAGGAGAGAGGAGGAGAGAGGCGGAGGAGGGGGGGGGACGAGGGGGAGGGGGGAGAATGGAGGGAGGAATGGGGGGAGGGGGGATGGGGGATGGAGGAGGGAGGGGGGAGAGGGGGAAGGACGAAGGGGGGGGGAGGGGAGATATGAGGGCGGGGAGGGATGGAGAAGAGAGTAGAGGGAGGAATGGGGGAAAGGGGGGGGAATGGGGGAGAGGCGGGGGGAGGAGGGGGAAAGAGAGAGAGGGATTGGAGACGGAGAGGGCGTAGGATACGACGATGGGGGGGGCCACCCCCGAAGGAGAGGGGTGAGGGGGGATGGGAATGAGAAGGAGTGGAAGGATAATGATGGGCCGCGGGAGGTAGGGGGGAGGAGAGGATGGGTGGGAGAGGATGCGAGGAGGAACGCGGGGGAAGAGCGGGGGAAGGGAAGGGGAGGGGGAGAGGAGGAATGAGGAGGGGGAGGAATGGAGGGGAGGGGGGGGGGTGGGTGGGGGGGGGGAGGGGGGAGGGTAGGGGGGAGGTGAAAAGGGAAGGGAAGGCGGGTGGGGGCGAATGGGGAGGGAATGGACGAGGGAGAGAGGAATGACGAATGAATGAGGGGGAGGAGAAGTCGCGGGGGGGAGGGGACGGGAGGGAAGGGGGAGGAATGAGAGGGGGGGGGAAATGAGGAGGAGCCGGGGAAGGGGGGGGGAGGAAAGAATGGGAGAGGTGGAGGGGACGAGAGGAGGGAAGGAGATGGAATGACGGAAGAATGGGGGGAGGGAGGTGGAATGGAGTGGGGGGGACGATTGAGAAATGGGAGGGGGAGGGGGGAGAGGGGGGAGAGGGGGGGAGGTGGGGCGGGAGAGGAGGCGGGAGAGGGTGAAGAGAGGAATGGAGAAGAAGGGGGGAATTGAGAAGGTATGAGAGAGGGGAGGGGGGAGGAATGGAGGGGGGAATAGGGGGTATGGGGGGTGGGGGGGAGGGGGAGGGGGGGGGAAAGGGAAGGAGGGGAGGGAAGGTGGGGGGGGGAGGGAGAGGGTGGAGAGAATCGTCGAGGGAGAGAGAGGAGGGGGAAGGGGGGAGCGTGGAATGGGGACGAGGGGGAGGGAAATTTGATCGGGGGGAAGCGGATGACGGGATGGAGGGAGGACTGGGGGGAGAGGAGGGGGGGGGCGGTGGGGAGGGGGGCAGAGGAGAGGAGAAGAATGGTAAAGAAGCAGGGGAGGGGAGGAGGGAGGGGGGGGGGGGGAGAGGGGGAGGGGGGGGAGGAGAGCGAAGGAGGACGGTGGGGGAAATGGGGAGAGAAGAAGGGGAGGAGAGGGGAGAGCGAGGGGGAGGGGGCATGGAAGGAGGGAGAAGGGGGCGGGGGGAGAGGAATGAGGGGGAACGAAGTGGTGGGGCGGGGTGGAGAATGGGGGGGGGGGGGCTATGGGGGGGAAGGAGAGAGAGACAGACGAGAGAGCGGGGGGAGGATGGGGGAGAGGGGGGTGGGGAGGGGGATAGAAGACGGAATGGGGTAGGAATGACGAGGCCGGAGAAGACGAATAATGTGGGGAGGGGAGGAAGGGGGGGGATTGGACAGGAGGGGAGAGAGGGGATAACGGGGGGGGAGCGGAATGAGAAGGGGGAGGAGGAGGAGAAAGGGGGGTGATTGTGGAAGGGGAGAACAGGGAGGAGAGGGGGGGAGAGAGGAGGGAGGAAGAGATAACGAGTCGCGAGGGGAATGAAGCTCCATAGAGAGGGGGGGGATTGAATGGAGGGGGAAGGGGGTAATGGAATGAGGAATGGGACAGGAGAATGGTAGGGAGGAGATGGGGAGAGGAAGGAGGGGAGGAGAAGAGTAGAATGGAGGGATGGAGATAGGAGGGGACTGGACTGAACACGGGGGGAAGAGACAGGGGGGGGGAGGGGAGGGAATGGGGAGAAGCGATGGGGAAGTGGGAAGGGTGGAATGGGAGGGCAGCGACATGAGGAAAGGGGAATGAAGAATGGGGATTGGGGGGAGGGGAGGAGAAATGGAAGGGGGGAGAGGAATGAGGAGGGAAGGAAGGGGAAGGAGAGGGAATGTGGGGAGGGGGAGGAGGTCGACCGGAGAGGGTAAGCGGAGGGGGAGGGGGAGGGGGGGGACCCGGAAGGAGGGGGATATGGGTCGGAGGGAGGGGGGGTGAGGGAGGAGGGAAGGGGGGGGGAGAAGGGAGGGAAGGGGGGGAGGGGGGGGAGGGAGAGGGGGTGAATGGAGGGATGAAAGGGGAGGGAGGGGAAGAGGGGAGGAGGAGGGGGGAAGGATGAAAGGAGGGAATGGGGAGACGAAGCGAGAGGAATGGGGGAGAGGGGAGAGGGGAGAGGGGGAGGACGGGGGGGGGGAATGAGGAGGGAAGGGGAGGGATGGGGGAGGGATGAGGATGGAGGGGGGGGGGGACAGAGTATGGAGAGGAGGGAGGAGGGGGAGGGGGGGGGAGTGGAAGGGGGGGGGAGGGGGAGAAGAGGGGAAGGGGAGAAGAGATAGAATGAGAGGGAGGAGAAATGGGAGAGGGGGGGGAAGGGGGAGAGGGAAGGGGCGGAGGGAGAGGGAAGGGGAGGGAGGGGAATGAGGATGGGGGGGGGAATGAATGGGAGGAGGAGGGCGAATGATGGGCGAGAAGGGAGTTGGAGGGGTGGGAAGGGGGGATGGAGAGAATGGGGGTGGGAGAGGGGAATCGGGGGGGGACGAGGGGGGGTGGGAGGGGAGGGAGGAGATGGGGAAGGAAGCGGAAGAATGGGAATGGGGATATGGAAGACTGGGGGGTGAGGGAAGGGGAAGGAAGGAAAGGATGGGGGGACGTGGAGAGAGGGGGAAGGAGGGAGGTGAGGGGAGGGGGGGGGAGGGGGGGGGGAAGGAGAGGGAGTATGACCGGGGGAATGAGGGGGGGGGGGGAGGAAAGGGAGGAGACGGGGAGAGAGGAGGGGAGATGAGAGATATGGGAGGGGAGAGGAACGGGAAGACGGGGAGAGAGGGTGACAGGGGGGAGGAATGAGAAGAGGGAAGAGGGGGGAAGGGGGAGGGAGAGAAGAAGGGGGGGGGGGGGGGGGAGGGCGGGGGGGGAGGAGAGGGGGAGGGGGAGGAGAGGGGGGCGGGGGGGGGGGGGGAGGGGGAATGGAAGGCGGAGGGGAGGGGATGGGAGAGAGTGGGGGGGGGAGGGGAGGGGAGACGGGGAGGGGGGGGGGACGGGGGGAGAAGAGGGGCGGAGATGATTGGAGGGGAGAGAGAGTGGAGGATGGGGAGAGGGGAAGTAGGAGGGAGGGGGGAGGAGAGGGGAAGGGGGAGAGGAGAGGGTGGGGGAATGGAGAATAATGAGGATGGAATGATGAGGGAGAGGGAAGGGGGAGGGGGGGGGAGAGAGAGAGGGGGGGAGGGAGAGGAGGGAATGTGGAGGATGGGGGGGGAAGAAAGAGAGGAGGGGGAGAAACGGGGGGAGGAGGGAGGGATGGGGAGGGGAATGGGGGAATGGAAGGTGAGAGTGGGGGGTGGGGGGGGGAGAGGGGGGGAGGAGACAGTAGGGGAGAGATATGAATGAGGGAGGAATGGATTGGAGGCGGGGGGGGGAGGAGGAAGGGTGGAGGAGACGGGGGAGGGACTGGAGAGAAGGATGGGGGGGGGGTGGGAGGGGGGGATGAGGATTGGGGGAGGAGGCGGGGGCGGAGGGCGGGGGGAGGGGGGAGAGGGGTAATGAGAAAGGGGAGAGAGGAGGGAAGGACGGAGTGGGGAGTGGGAGGAGGAGAGGAGGGGGGGGGATGAACGAGAGAGGGAGGAATGACTAAATTAATACATAGTATTAGAAATCTTCCTTATAAAAGAAAGATTGAAGACCTTAAATTACATTTACTTGTTAAACGACGAATGTGGGGAGACATGATCGTTTTGTATAAGTGGAAGATGGGTATTAATAAAGGTGATATAGTAAGGTCTTGAGGATATCTCTTCAAGCGAGAATGCACGTTATGGATTCAAATTAGACAAGGTTAGATTTAGAAAGGATATAGGAAAGTATTGGTTTGGAAATATGTAGTTGATGAGTGGTACAGTCTACCCCTAGTTGGGTTATTGAGGCTAAAAAGATTGGGTAGTTTCAAATTTAGGTTGGATAAATGCCTCGAATTTGACGGGTTGAGATTGGGTTGGGGCTTGCATTTAATGAGTGGATGGGTTATACAGAGCTTATTTCTTGGGTGACACTGAAAATTGGATTTGGGCAATTGTTTTGTTAGTGGGAATGGATTGTAAGGGCCTGCCTAGTATGGGCCAGCAAGCCTTCTACAGTGGTTCTCCTTTCTTATGTTATGTTAACTGTGTACCACCTGTGCAAAAAATACGAGCTGGAGTTATAATGCAGCGAGAACGGAGATTGGTTTGAAACGGTAAACCAAGCCATGCAAGAAGTGCACTTCTCATTAAATGTTTCGTGAGGAAAGGATCAGGGAGAACACACCAGCACATTGCCCAAAACGGATGGATAATCCACTGAACGAACTTCAGCTCTTGCAACTGGACATATACTGGGGAATAAACTGGGAGCTTCAACACCTGGATGCTCTCTCAATTACCCTGAAGATTCCCTTGTAAAGTCATTTTTTCACAAAGATAGTATGCCACAATGAGGATGAGTGATAAAATCTAAGGCTAGTAGGTTCAGTGAAGTCAATATGTAGATGCAATGGAAAGTATGTAAGCAAAGAGGAATCAGAATGCTGTAGAGGAAAACAATGCTGGAATAGTTGTGAAAAATATGAATTGGCACAAGGAGGCACACTGGTGTCCATGGAGGGTTTCATGTCCACAATATAGTCGGAAATCATGCCATACCCTACCCTTAACGTCAGTAAACAGTACTCTGGGATAGCAACCTCACATCTACCGAGCCACCCAAGTTGTTACTTGGTACAAGAATAATATTTGTCTGATGACAAACATAAATTACCATATGGTGGTTTGTTTCTGGTCTTCTACTTATACACATTAAAAGCATTGAGCATGAAAATGCCTACAAGATGAAAGAAGTTTTATGTACCACTTATAACTCTTGCGAACACAATCAGCAAACCCAATTTGCTTGTCACATTTGTCCACTGAGCGCATATTGAGGGTGTAGTCCATCACAGCTACAGGTTTTAGAATGAGTTCATTGGTCTCTCTATGCTGCCTGCCAGTGTGTGTCATTTCATTTGGGTGAACTGATGATAACAGTGTAACATCTCGTTCGTCATGCCACTTAAATGCCATGATGTTATTGGCAGCAAATGCCTGCACCTCACATCTACGAGTGACTGCATCGAAACCATACCCCCGGCTGGGATTGAACCTGGGCATATGTTTACGATTTGCACACACTGTGCCACACTCGCTAAAATTTACTGAGTGAGGGGCTTGTGTACCAGTTATCGGTATATAATATATTGTTCTAACCACATCACCAGAGATACCCAATAACTTCCTGGTATCTTGCAATGTATTAATTCCAGTGCACACAATAATATCCAATACAAGACCACTGTAGCAATCACAAATTATAAACATCTTTATGCCAAAGCATTTCCTCTTGCTTGGTATATACTGCTTGAATGAGTCTTCCTTTGAACAAAATCAGACTCATCAATAACAAGCTTCCTGAAGGGATAAAAATACATATTGAATTTCTGTTTTTAAGATACATAAACACATTTCTAATCTTATATAACCTATCTTTTCTGTCAGGCTGGTTTTGTCTAAGAAGTGTAGCATACATAACAGTAGCACAAATCGATTGACTGGTATTATATCACTGAAAGCTGGGGTTGCAATGAGGTAGTCTGTTGACCAGCATGATTTGACACTGTGCTTATATACAAGGGGCATAAGCCTTATTGTGGCAAACAAAAGATACATCTCAGCCACAGTTGTCTCCTTCCACTGGTGTAGCCGTGATCTTGGTGAAAGAACTGTGTTTGCCATGGTGTAATCAAAGTATGCATCGCTTTCCCTGACAATCATTTCCATTAAGGGTTTGTCAAAGAATAACTCATAACATTCCAGTTCAGTGGTATTGTTCCCAAGTGTGCAAGATGGCCATAGTCCACTTTGACTTTCATTAAAGTGATGGGGATTGGGAACAAAATTGGCAGCTTCCTGCCAATCCCAGGTGCTGTCTGCTGGTGGATACTGGCAAGTGGCTGTGGAGGTTGTGGTTGTGGAGGTTGTGGTTGTGGAGGTTGTGGTTGTTTAGGTTGGTGTGGTGGATGGGTAGGTGAGGGTGGTCTTTGTTGTAGCTGAGCTGACTCAGTGGCATGAGTACCAGCATGGGCTGCTGCTGGTGCCTCATGGCTGGCACCACCACCACCACCTTCTAACACATGCATATTTTTGATCCCCAATGTAACAATATCATCTTCATTTTCACTATCTGTTCCTGTTGTATGGCTATGTGATGTACTCTGAGATGTACTGCTTACCCTTGGAACAGCATATGGCACACTACCAGAGTGCAAGTAGCATCATATATACTGACTGTTCACTGGAGAATATTCCACTTCATTCTCGCTACTAGAACTGTTTTCAACAGCTTGGAGATAATATTCACTATCACTATCATCACCACCTCTCACATCTGAGCCCTGGACATGGGAAAATACGAGTTTCCTCTTTCGTTCTGGTACAACTGAATGTGAACAAGACGGCCAGGCACAAGAGGTTGAAGGTTGAGGATCGTCTGGGTTTTCCTCACTATTACTGGTAGGGAAGTGTCCTTGGCCCTCTTCTCTTTCTCCTATACATAAATGACCTTCCAAATGCTTCGCAATTACTCAAACCCACACTATTTGCAGATGACACTACATACGTCTTCTCTCACCCGAGCCCAGTCACGCTAGCCAATACTGTAAATACCGAATTACAGAAAATATCTCCGGTGAGGGTAACAAAATTACACTAA
>NW_026507045.1:0-31682 GCF_026875155.1 Cherax quadricarinatus | reverse complement strand
AACATGTTTCCAACATCTTTTCCAATACAACATTCCACGTATCTACCCTCAAACCACGACAACAAGGACATCACCTGTAGTAGACAGGGACAAGCTCCATCCTCTGCAGGGGTATACATAAATCCTTGTAATGACTGCAAAAATTATATGTGGGCGAACGAAACATCAAGGAGGACCTCGAATCACGTATTCCAGAACATCAATATGCAAGACAGGACTGACGATTACAAGGAATGCCCTGTGTTACTCGCAAATTCACACAAACCATTTAATTAAATACAGAAACTAAAGACTTATCGCCAAGAAGACAAACTCAATACCGAAGAATCCTGGAATCTATCACTTTATCTCTATAACGAACAATTTTTCTCATCCAGAATAATAATGAGTAAGGATATACTGACTTACTGCTATGATATTAAGAATCCTTATAGTAACTGTCATGGAGTAATCCGGTAATGATAATTCAGAAATGTGTTAAAAACAAGATGAATAGGACAAATGTGCCCCCCCCCGCCTCCCAACATATGATGGTATTTTATGCTAAACAGTCGAAGTGCTAGAAATAAAATTAATGAACTACGTTTGGTAGCATGTGCTGGGAACTTTGTATCATGCATTTAACCTGAAACGTGTATGAGATGTAAAGAGTCGGGATAGGACTGTGAGGGTTGTATATTCAGGGATTTAAGTTGTTCAAGGTGAATAGATGTAATGGGATAGGGGGGGGGAGGAAGTTGCTTGTATGTTCGAGAAAATATTAATTGTTGCATTAAAACAGGTATAAAAAATAGATGTAGTAGTATCAGTATTGTTTGGGTAAGTTCGTGGACGGGTCAGGAAAAAACTAATTCTAGGTGTTAATATACCGACCTCCAGGCTGGATCACGATAGAGGGGAGACTTCTTTGGACGAAGATTTTAGGGCTTTCTGGACACAGAAACAAAGACATAGTAGGGGACTTTAACTTTTAGCAAATTGACTGGAATTCTTTGACAGGTAATTCTAGAGTCCAGTGACTTCATGGAATCAGTTCAGGGACTGTTTTCGAAACTGAGTTAGTAACTGAGCCTACCAGGGGGAATAATTGCTAGACCTAGTTGTCAAATAGGAAACACTCGTGAATAATCTGGAGATCATGAAGAGCTTGGCGCAAGTGAATCACAAATACCATCACCTTTTAAGCATTAATTGGAATGCAAGGAATTAATGAATATACAGAAAAATCCCTGATTTTCGTTCTGCCGCTTATAATGGACTTAGGGAAACATCTGTCTAATCTTGATTGGGATATCTAGCTAATGATTTATATTGACGATAATCATACTTATGATTATGAAGGGATCTGCTGTTATGATTGTTTTCTTAATAATGTACACAGTGCCCGAGTATTACATTCCCAGAGCGAAATTAGGTTCTAATAATAACGATCCCAAATGGGTAACAGGAGGCCTATAGCATCTATTAGGGGAGAAAAAGGGAATTTATAGGCGCATCAGAAGAGGAGAGTGTTAACCTTACTGACCAAATGTTCAGCTTAAAAGAGAAGTAAAAAAGGCGATTAGAAGGCTAAACGTGACTATGAAATTGAGTTGCTAAGATCAAAGACTATCCAAAGGGGTTCTTTCAAGTGTATAGCGACGAAGGTGAAGGAAACAGTAGGACCTCTGAAATCTGGGATGGACAGCTGACGGATAATGAACTTGGGAAATGTGTTCTTATTTAATGACTATTTTTTGTTCAGTTTTTAACAGGAGATGTAAATGAGATTCCAGTAATTAACAATTATTTAGTTCCTGATGAATATTTCAGTTAATTAATATTACGTCACGAGGGACATGGTTATTAAAACAGATAGGACAAACTGAAACAAAATAAGTCCCCGGGGACCCGATGAGTTGTTTTCAAGGGTACTTAAGGATGCAAGATAGAGCTTAGTCAGCCATTAAAACGAGTGTATTCTATGCGCTCCATCCTTACCGTGTTGTGCCAGAGGTTGTGGGAGATGGCTTATGTGGTTCCTATATTCAAATCAGGGATAAGTCCACTCCTTCCAAATTTACGTCCAATAAGCCTGACATCTATTGTGGCAAGATATTTGAATCAAATTATAGCTTGGGGGACATTATCAGAAATACCTTGAAGAGCATAAACTTGAAAATGAATCTCAGCATGATTCACGAGAGGTCGTTCCTGAGCCTGACAAACTTACTGACGGTTCTTCAATAGAACATTTGAGGCAGTTGACAGTGATACGGAATATGTATTGTTTATTTGGATTTTAGTAAACCCTTCGACAGAGTACCTCACAGTGGGGGGGTGGGGGGGGACTCTTCAGAAAAGTGGCAGTCATGGTATAGGCAGGTAAAGTTCTAGCATGGATTTCAGGCATGGCTTTATAATAGAAAGCAGAGAGTTACCATTAATGGAGCTGAAATCTGAATGGGGATTAGTCACTAGTGGCGTTCCAAAGGTTCAGTTTTAGGCCCTCTCTTGTTCATAATTTACATTATGACCTTGATGAAGGGATTTACTAGTGACATTGAGTAAGTTGCTGATGATACAAAGATAGGCCCGTATAATTCACTCTGAGGAGGAATCAATGAAACTAGAGGACGATTTGAACAAGTTAATGTCTTTCGTCTGAAAAATGGCAGATGAAAGTTTAATGTAGATAAGTGTAACGGTTAAAGTAAAAGGACACAGTGACAACTTAATGTGTCATTTATGTGACAACGTTTCGCTCTCGGAGCGAAACGTTGCCACAATAAATGTCACATAAGTTGCACTTGTGTCCTTTTACTTTTCATATTGTCGGTATTCTACCAACTTTATTACAAGTGAAAGGTACTTGCCCTTGGTAATGAAAATACCCCTCGAAGCTATAATCTAGGTGAAGTAGAGCTTGGTCATACAGAATGTGAAAAAGACTTGGGAGTCATGGTAAGCAGAAATCTGGCAATATAAACACAAATGCAGTATAATGTGATCCTTTATTGACTACGTTTCGCCCACACAGTGGGCTTTTTCAAGTCACAAACAGAACTACCTGGGGTGGAAGGAACGCGAGTATTTATAGTACGGCTGAGGTCAGGTGAAGCATGACTGCATTGGATGATGTACCGAGTGGGGTTATAGAGTCTAAAAAACTTGGTTAGCTTTGGAAAGGAGACTGGAATGTTTTTGAGTAGACCTTTCTAAGTGTTCTTATGTGGGATAGCGATTGAGGAAGTTTCTTGGCATGTGGTTCAGCTTGTGATAGAAGCCACTATTCTGGTTGAAGTGTCGGATTATAGAATAAGTGATGATTCCAGGATTCTTCGGTATTGAGTGTGTCTTCTGTGGCGAATATGTCTTGAGTTTCTGTAGTTTATCAACGTGGTTGTGTGAATTACGGTGTTGTACGCAGGCATTCCTTGTGTCGTCAGACCTGCTTGCGTATTGGGGTTGAAATACGTGTTTGGAGGTCCCTTGATGTTTCGCCCACGTATTACTTGTTGCAGTCATTAAAGGGATTAGTATACCCCTGCAGAGGATGGGAGGGCTTGTCCTGACTACTACTGGTGAATGTCCTTGATGGTCGTGGTTTGGAGGTTGATATTGGAAAGATGTTTGGTAAAGATGTTGGAAACATGTTTGGCAATGGAGTTGGTGGGAAGGACTATGTATCTCTTTCGGCCGTGTCTTCTCTGGGTGTGTTGAGCATACGCGTTTATTGCTCGATGTCTGCAGTCTCTGATTGAAGTGACGAGGATAGTGAGAGTTTAGAAATATTTGTCAATTATAGTGCATTCTTCCTCAAGGAAAACTCGTTGCTGCAGATTCTGAGTGCAGTAGGATAAGAAGCCTTATAATTACACCACGTTTGGTTTTTGTGTCGTGGGGGGAGTAGAAGTGGGAGAAGATCGTTTTGGTTGGTGCGTTTTCGATAGACTTTAGGAAGAGTTCGTGGCGCTTTGCAGAGCAGGACATCAAGGAAAGGAGCAGTGTTGTCACTTCTTCTTAAAGTGTGAACTGATTGAAGGCTCGACCTGGTTGAGCTGTTCTTGGAGAGCTTGAACGTTGAAGCGTTTAGGAGTTATGAGGAGAATGTCGTCAACATAACGGAGCCAGGTGACAGACGAAGGAATAATGGTGGAGAAACGTTTCGCTTCTAGATGTTCCATGTATAGGTTCGCCAGGACTGCACTGAGTGGCGAACCCATGGGTAGTCCAAAAGTCTGCTGAAAGAGGTGATTTTCGAAAGAGAAACACGTAAAGTCAACACATAGTTCAACAAGGTCGATGAAGTCGCTGGCTGGAATGGGAAGATCAAGTGAATCGTCAATTTTCCTGCGCAAGAGATTGATGGCTTGTGTAGTAGGTACTTTGGTGAATAGGGAAGTCACGTCAAGGCTGGAAAGTTTCTTGTTCCTGATGTTGATGTTGCGAATGCGATTGAGAAGATCACCTGGTGTTTGAGATGTGCTGGACTGATAGTGCCCAAGAGTTTAGAGAGGTGTTTGGCGAGAATTCCTGAGAGCTGGTGGGGAGCACTGCCTATTCCCGAGGATATGGGCCTCAGTGGGGATACCAGGCTTGTGAGTCTTTGGCAGGCCGTACATTCTGGCAGGTCTGGGGTTGCTGGGCACGGTGTGTAAAGTTTCTTCCCTTGTTCTGAGCCCTCAGAATGCGGCGAGTCCTTTGAAGAAAAGTTTTAGTAAGGTTGTCCACTTGGTTAGTTGTGAGAGGTTTGTAGGTATCTGGGTCATTAAGTAGATTGAGCATTTTGTTCCTGTAATCGTCAGTGTTCATGATAACAACACCACCTCCTTTATCAGCGGTGGTGACCCTGATGGTCGTGTCTTCTGCTAAACCTTTGAGTGCATTGATGTAACGTCGAGGTATGACTGGGGAGCTGCGTGTTGAGATGGCTGCTGAGATGATGCCTTGAATATAGGCTTTTTGGAAGTCGGAGTCATTGTGTCTGTAGTTTTTGGCGATGAAATTGAGGTCTTGTTTTGGTTTCGTAATTCCTGTTGCGAATTTGAGGCCTAAGCTGAGGGCTTCAGTTTCTGTGGTTGACAGTGGACGAGATGAAAGATTTTGAATAATTTCAGGTCTTCCTAAACTTTTCCAATTACTATTATCGCAGAGTGTTTGTAGTTTCCTAGTAAGTCTGATCTTCTGTTGAACATTCGCTGTGGTAACTCTGCTGCGAATGATTTCGGCGGTGCGTCTGTTCATGTTGCCCCGGAGTGTTGTGCCTAGTGTTCTGGCTTGGAGGAAAGCTTCCTTTGTAGCATTGTTTAAGTCATCTGCACACTCTTCAAGGTAGGTCTGAGCTGTAGCAGAGAAAGGTGGTTTGATGTTGGCAATTTGAGGAGGAGTAGATCTTGGTAAGACCATTTCTTGGATGCCAAACACCTCTCTAAACTCTTGGGCACTATCAGTCCAGCACATCTCAAACACTCAGGTGATCTTCTCAATCGCATTCGCAACATCAACATCAGGAACATGAAACTTTCCAGCCTTGACGTGACTTCCCTATTCACCAAAGTACCTACTACACAAGCCATCAATCTCTTGCGCAGGAAAATTGACGATTCACTTGATCTTCCCATTCCAGCCAGCGACTTCATCGACCTTGTTGAACTATGTGTTGACTTTACGTGTTTCTCTTTCGAAAATCACCTCTTTCAGCAGACTTTTGGACTACCCATGGGTTCGCCACTCAGTGCAGTCCTGGCGAAACCTATACATGGAACATCTAGAAGCGAACGTTTCCTCCCACCATTATTCCTCGTCTGTCACCTGGCTCCGTTATGTTGACGACATTCTCCTCATAACTCCTAAACGCTTCAACGTTCAAGCTCTCCAAGACAAGCTCAACCAGTTCAGCCTTCAATCCAGTTCACACTTGAAGAAGAAGTCGACAACATCTTCCTTTCCTTGATGTCCTGCTCTGCAAAGCTGACCAGGAACTTCGTTTTAAAGTCTATCAAAAACCCCCAACCAAAACGATCTTCTCCACTTCTACTCCCACCACGACCCCAAAACCAAAAACGTGGTGTAATTATAGGCTTCTTCCTACGTGCACTCAAAATCTGCAGCAACGAGTTCCTTGAGGAAGAATGCCCATAATTGAACAAATATTTTCTAAACTCCACTATCCTCGTCACTTCATCAGAGACTGCAGACGGCGGGCATTAACATTTTTCAACACACCCAGAGAAGACACTGCCGAGAAGAGATACATATTTCCTTCCACCAACTCCATTGCCAAACATGTTTCCAACATCTTTACGAAAACATCATTCCAAGTATTACCTCCACAACCACGACCATCAAGGACATCACCAGTAGTAGGCAGGACAAGCCTCCATCCTCTGCAGGGGTATACATAATCCCTTCAATGACTGCAACAAGTTATACGTGGGCGAAACATCAAGGGACCTCCAAACACGTATTTCAGAACACAATACGCAAGCAGGTCTGACGACACAAGGAATGCCCTGCGTACAACACCGTAATTCACCAACCACTTGATAAACTACAGAAACTCAAGACTTATCGCCACAGAAGACAACACTCAATACCGAAGAATCCTGGAAATCATCACTTATTTCTATATCCGACAACTCAATCAGAATAGTGGCTTCTATAACATGCTGAACCACTTTCCAAGAAACTTCTTCATCGCTATCCCCCATAAAACACTGTAGAAGGTCTTTCTCAAAAACTTGTCCAGTCTCCTTTCCAAGCTACCCAAGTTTTTAGACTCTATAACCCCACTCGGTACATCATCAGATGCAGCATTCTTCACCTGACCTCAGCCGGACTATAAATACTCGCGTTCCTTCCACCCCAGGTATTCTGTTTGTGACTTGAAAAAGCCCACTGTGGGCGAAACGTAGTCAATAAAGGATCACATTATACTGCATTTGTGTTTATATTGCCATTGTGTCGGTATTTTATACCATTTATTTCCAACCCGAAATCTAAAGCCAAGACAGCAGTTGGGTTTAGAAAGACAACGTAAGCAAACACTAATAACATATTTATTAGAAACGTTTCGGTCCTGGGACCTTGAATCACTTATCAAGGTCCCAGGACCGAAACGTTTTCTAATAAATATGTTATAGTGTTTGCTTACGTGTCTTTCTAAACCAGAATGAGGTGTATATTGGAAAGCTAGTGGCACTAGGTGGCAAGGACAGAAGTAGGTTTAGTGAAAAAACAGAAATGAGCTAGTAGCTGTAGTGCTAGGAATAAGATGGACGAGTTGAAACTAGTTGCTAGTGCAAGTAACATTGATGTATTTGCCTTTACTGAGACGTGGTTTAATTAGAAAAATCTGGACATGACTGCAGAATGTCATATTCAGGGTTTTAAATGTGTCTAAGTAGACAGAAGTATCGGTAAGAGGGTGGAGTGGCACTGGATGTCCGAGATCACTTGTACTGTTGCATATAAATGGGTATTAAGTCTGAATTGCACATACAGAGTCTGTCTGGATAGAATTTTCAGAGGGGTATGAAAAATTTATTCAAGGAGTGATATACCGTCCCCCAAACTTACATAGGGACCAAGGGAGACTACTATGGGAGGAAATTGTTAAAGTCACAAGGCACGATAATGTAGTAATTCTACGAGACTTTAACTTTAGTCGGATTTATTAAAATTTCTTGAGTAGGAATTTAGAATCAA
Organism: Cherax quadricarinatus; assembly: GCF_026875155.1. Taxonomy (NCBI): domain Eukaryota; kingdom Metazoa; phylum Arthropoda; class Malacostraca; order Decapoda; family Parastacidae; genus Cherax; species Cherax quadricarinatus. The sequence goes on along the minus strand of NW_026507045.1, from coordinate 23,993 downwards.
ACGACTTCTTAGAAGTAGTTCAGGATTGATTTTTGAAGCAGTTTGTGACAGAATCTACAAGGGGAAATAACCTGCTTGACTTGGATCTGGCAAACAAGGAAAGCCTTGTTAATAATTAAGAAATTACAGAGGAACTCGGCACAAGCGATCACAAATAAATTACCTTTAGCATTGAATGGCAGTATGACAGTATGTAAAGTAAAAGGACACAAGTGCAACTAATGTGACATTTATTGTGGCAACGTTTCGCTCTCCAGGAGCTTTATCAAGCCATTACAAACAATACATGGACACAGAGGGTATATAAAGGCTCAGAGTGAGGTGAATACTAGTGAGGTACCATTTCGATGTTCACTAGTGGTAGTAGTAGTAGTAGTAGTAGTGGTAGTGACAAAAGTAATACAATATTGTAGAGCAATTAATTCGTACATGAGTAACATAAAAAAAAAAAAAAAAAAAAAAAGGTTGGACAAATATAAACTGGAATGAGGCAGCTTGTTTCAGTGTTTCACTCTCTGTGCTTTGTGTAGTATAACAGGAGAGACATGTGATGGCAGGGTTTACTGTTTTCAGGAGGATCTTGCTAAGACTTCGGATATGGAGAAGCTTTCCGTTGTTTGTTTAATTGTATTTGAAACAGCGATCAGTGCGATTCAAAACAAGTGGACAACCTTACTAAAACTTTCTCAAAGGACTGTCCGCATTCTGAGGGGCTCAGAACAAGGGAAGAAACTTCTGCACACCATGCCCATCAACCCCAGACCTGCCAGAATGTACGGCCTGCCAAAGAACTCACAACCTGGGTATCCCTCTGGAGGCCGCATATCCTCTGGGAATAGGCAGTGCACCCCACAAGCTCTCAGGAATTCCCGCCAAACACCCTCGGAAACTCTTTGGGCAACTATCATTCCACACATCTCAAACACTCAGGGTGATTCTCTCAATTCGCATTCGCAACATCAACATCAGGAACAAGAAACTTTCCCAGCCTTGACGTGACTTCCCTTTTCACTAACGTACCTACTAATCAAGCCCATCGATCTCTTGCGCCAAGAAAATTGACGATTCACATGATCTTTCCCATTCCAGCCAGCGACTTCATCGACTGGTTGAACATTGTTGCTTTACGTGTTTCTCGTTTGAAAATCACCTCTTTCAGCAGACTTTTGGATTACCCATGGGTTCGCCTCTCCGTGCAGTCCTAGCGAACCAATACAAGGAACATCTAGAAGCCCGAACGTTTTTCTCCACCATTATTCCTTCGTCTGTCACCTGGCTCCGTTATGTTGACGACATTCTCCTCAAAACTCCTAAACGCTGTTCAACTTTCACGCTCTCCAAGACAAGCTCAACCAGGTCGTGACCCCTTCAACAGTTTCACACTTGGAAGAAGAGGTCGACAACACTCTTCCTTTCCTTGATGTTCTACTCTGCAAAGCTGACACGAACTTCGTTTTTAAAGTCTATCGAAAACCCACCAACCAAAACGATCTGCCTCCACTTCTACTCTCACCACGGACACCAAAACCAACGTGGTGTAATTATAGGCTCTTCCTGCGTGCCACTCTGAATCTGCTGCAACGAGTTCTTGAGAAGGAAGGCACTATAATTGAACCGGTATTTTCCAACTCCACGATCCTCGTCCACTTCATCAGAGACTGGGGGCCAGACGGCGAGCACTAAACATCTTCAACACACCCAGAGAAGACACTGCGAGAAGAGATACATAGTCCTTCCCACCAACTCCATTGCCAACATGTTCCAACATCTTGCCAAAACATGCATCCAATATCTACCTCCACAACCACCGACCATCACGGACATCACCAGTAGTAGCAGGACAAGCCTCCATCCTCTGCAGGGGTTACATAATCCCTTGTAATGACTGCAACAAGTTATACGTGGGCGAAACATCAAGGGACCTCCAAACACGTATTTCAGAACACCAATACGCAAGCAGGTCTGACGACCCAAGGATCGGTGCCTCGTACACACCGTAATCACACAACCACTTGATAAAACTACTGGAACTCAAGACTTATCGCCCACAGAAGACAACACCCAATACCGAAGAATCCTGGTAATGCATCCCAACTTATTTCTATATCCGACAACTTCCAACAAGAATATTGGCTTCTATAACATAGCTGAACCACCTTGCCAAGAAACTTTCTTCTTCGCTACCCACATAGAACGAACACTGTAGAAGGCTGCTTCACAAACTTGTCCCAATCTCCTTTCCAAGCTACCCAATTTTAGACTCTACAAACCCAACTCGGTACATCATCAGATGCAGCATTCCTTCCCTGACCTCAGCCGGACTATAAATACTCGCGTTCCTTTCCACCCCAGTAGTTCTGTTGTGACTTGAAAAGCCACTGTGTGGGCAAACTAGTCAATAAAGGATCACATTATCCTGCATTTGGTCCCTGATGAGGTTTTTTTCAAGGGTTCTAAAGAATGCAAAATGGAAGTCGGTGGAACCATTAACTAATATTTTCTAATTTAGCTCTTCAACAGGTGTAGTGTCTGATATGTGGGAAGATGGCTAATAATGTAATTCCTATTTTTAAATAACAGGGGACAAGTCGTACCGTCAAATTACCCGCCCAAAAAACCTGAACCTCAATGTAGGCAAATTAACTAGAGTCCAATTATTAGCTCAAATTATAAAAGCCATCTCGATAACATAGCTTGATTAATGATACTCAGCATAGGATTTCACAAGAGGCCGGTCTTTGTCTAACTAATTTATTAACTTTTTTTCAGTAAAGCTTTTGAGGCTGTTGACCACGATAAACGAATTTGATATTGATTTACTAATTTTAGTAAGGCATTTGATAGGTTTCCGCACCAAAGACTGGTGAAGAAAGTACACTCATGGCATTGGGGAAAGAGTGCTCTCGTGGATCGAATCATGGCTCACAGACAGGAAGCAGAGAGTGTCCCATAAATGGGTTAAATCCGAGTGGGGATCAGCACAAGTGGGCGTTCCAACAGGGATCAGTCTTGGGACCGTTGTTTGTTTATAATATATTACAATGAGCTTGAATGAAGGAATTACTAGTGATAATTAGCAAATTCTCCGATGACACAAGAAAGGTAAGGATATGTGATGAATGTTTGAAAACGACCATGTTGAAGATTGAGACCACTATGCAGCAATATTGGAATCTTTATTCAGGAAACGTTTTTTAGCCACCAGTGGCTACATCATCCATACAAAGAGGAAGGCGTAAGGAGAGGAGAGAATTGAGTTAATCAGTCCCTCAACCTAGTCCGATGTGTTTCATCCCATCAATCTTTGTAGAATGTACAGCATAGGGCCGTAGACTGGCTTATATACGTAGTGAGGTGACGTGAAGCAGTTGAGGCGGGTCATAGTGGACCATCCACTAGTCAAGAAGTAGTCCCGTCCAAAGGTTGAACAGTGTTTTTGAAGAATTCTTTGTAACAAGATCCCATGATGCTGCTGTGTCTGAGACTGTTTATGATGGTTTGAAAAAACCGACATGATTGAATATTGAGACACTTTTGCATCATATGGAATCTTTATTCAGGAAACGGTTCGCCACGCAGTGGCTTTCACATCAGTCCAATACAAAGAGGAAGGCGTAAGGAAGAGGAAGGAGAAATGAGGTAATCAGTTCCCTCATCCTGAGGCATGGGTTCAGTCCATCAATCTTGTAGAAGTACAGCATAGGAACAAACGAACGAACGAGACGAAAGTTTCAGGTAAGATCCCAATTGGATAGCGGGGAAGACGGGACAGACCGAAGAATAGTGCTGGAGAGGAGTGTTCTTATCCGTAAAATAGAGCCAGGGCTTAACCCAGCAGCAAAGGCGATGTTGGACAGATATGAAAAAGAGAAAATTCCGGGTTCTTCTGTTGGGACTTTCCGGTGGTGAGCTGGAGAAGGGACTTGCGACCTTTAGAGCTAGAGAGGAGTGCAAGAACTGAGTCATGTTCCTTCACCCAAAAAAGCTAGGAGCGAACGTGGGTCAAGATGGACCCTGTCCTTAGAAGGTACCTGTCAGCGGATCCAAGGTTATTTGTAAGTAGGGTTAGGAGCAGGATCATGCAAGGATAAAAAGTTGTGTTGGTTTGTGGGTCTGCGAATGTCTTCCGTCAAGGAGAGAGGTCCAGTAGTCATGTCGTGTCTCAATTTTGTCTATCTGTCTGTCACTGAGCCTCTTCCCGTACAGATTCAGCGCAGGGACGTCCTAACGGGAATGGAAGACTCGCTTGTGGCGAAGTCCTCCCATCTGACCATCAAGCCACCCAGCGCAGCGCCTTGTTCCCTGGACACGCTGCAGCTTAAGTTAAGTTTTGTTTTTGCTGCAAGAGAGAGGGCTAGAGGAGAGTAAGTTATCAGAGACGTTTAGGGATTTGTAGGTGTAGTTTGTGCGTTTGAAGCATGTTTCACTTGTAGAGCCCGCAAGGGCCTTACAGCTATTGCATCCTTGAGTGGAATGTGTCCGTGTAAACGAAGTAGGGTATCAAGATAACGCCAAGGACAAGTGACAGATTGTGTGAATAGGAGAGTAAGTGCGGGTGTCAGCTGTCTGAGTTCGACAGGTAATGTAGATCACGGTTTTCCTTCCCTGTAGTTAAATACGTAATGCTGGTTTTTGCTGCATTTGGTTTTTTGATCCTCCATTTTCGTCCCAGATGGCTATCCTGTCAACCTCATTTTGGTGTTGTGTGTGTGAGTGTATCTATATTGGCATGAGTGATAAGTTGTGTAATGTCGTCCTGCATAGGCTAGTGTGATGGAGTTGTGGTATATAGTGTTAGGGATGTCGTTAGTGTATAAAATGTAGAGGGTAGGGAAAGGACAGATCCTGGGGTACTCCAGATTAGTGTGAGTATCAGAGAACAGCCTTGGAATTTGATTCTCATGGTACGGCCGTCTCGGGAAGTTGCAGAGGAGTTTACGAGTATTGAGAGGCAGTTGAAGTTTAGTGCAGAGTTTGTACTTGAGCCCCCGTGCCACACAGTGTCAAAAGCTTTTTCAACGTCTTTGCAACCAGGCGGTCCTGTTTCTTTGTGTTTGTGTTATGTGGATGTATTTGAGAATGGATGTATGGCATCCTGGTGGGGATCTGTGTGTTTTCTGACCAAACTGGGGCCATCAGAAAGTAAAATTAAGTTCCAGGTATCTGCGAAGGCGATGATAAATGAGTTTTTCAAAGAGTTTTCCTAAAGTTTCGAGAGGCTGATAGGGCGATAGTTTCTAAGGTTCAGAGTGGTCTTATTGTGGGTTAAGGAAGGAGGATAGCATAGCAGCTTTGAAGAGGGAAGGTAAGTATCCAGAGGCAAGGGAGGCATGAGGAGGTTTTGTGTAGGCAGTAATGAAAGAGTCAGGAAGGTGTTTCCGGATAATATGGTTTTAGGCCAAGGCACCAGGAGCCTTTGGAGGAAGGTGCTGAGGAGAGTTTTAATGTCTGTGTTTGGGTGAAAGGATGTCGAGGTCTTGGGAAGTAAGAGTGCCTAGATGTATGTGGCTGTCCTGGTGTTGTTTCCTTGTGTGGGTGCAGTTGTCCAGTGTTTCTATGTCTGAATGTGGTTGAATAACGTTTAGGTGAGGTGGGTGAGCGTGGAAGATTTCTCCCAGATGTGTTTGAAGATGTTGGAAGCAGCCTGTGGGGTCCTGAATGTGTGTGTTTGTGTGGGTGAGATGTGTTTGAATTTTGTTGGTGGGAGTAGTGCCTCTGATTTTTTTGATAAAGTTCCCAGAAGGCTATAGTGTTTTAACACATGCCTGTCCGCTTGTTTGTATTAGTCTGACCAGTATTGTTGTGGTCTTGGTCTAGGCTGTGTAAAATGATATTTCTAAGTAAGTGAGATTCTAATCGGACTTGATTAAATCTATGTGGTTGTAAGGACGCGTTGTGGTAAGCAGAATAATTAGTCTTCTGTTCTGATGACAAGTTGAAGGAATAACGAAGTGGTGTGAGTTTTCTTTGGTATTGCGATGTTGGCTGCTTGTGTAATGTGTCCTGATGAGATCAAGGTGAGTATCGATGTCAGAGAATAGGTTTGTTTGTTTGTAGTCATAGGTGAGGTAAATTTTCTATGTGTTGTCTTTGAAAGCATCCCAGTCAGGCGTTCTTGGTAGAGAATGAAGGTGTGGTTGGAATGAGGATAGGTTGGAGGAGATGTGTAAGAGACTGGGATGTGATCAGAGCCTGTAATAGGGCCAGTGAGATGTAATGTTGAAATAGAAGCTGGCTCGGTGCCAGAATGATGTCTTGGTTTTGCCTTGCCCCGTGTGGTTGAAGAAGGTATTGAAAGTCTGGGCCTAATGAATTAGGTTTGATGGTTTGTGCAGTTGAGTAATTGGTGACCAGTGGTTGTTTACTGTGTGTTGAAAGCAGTGTGTTTTGCATTCAGGTCAGCTAGTAGGTAAGTTGGGTGTTGTGGTGTAGTTGAAGACTAAGGGAGTCGTGTATGTTGAGAGTAGTGTTGGGCAGCATAGGTGTGAAAAGATAAAGGGCCAAGGTGGGTGTGTATTTCTGACCGCAAGACAGTGTTGGTGAATAACAGGGAATTGGGAGAAATTCATGTTTTAGGTTGAATGACAAGGATTGGCAACCCCATCGTGGAATCATAGGGGGACTGTAGTGCAGTATAACCATAATGTCGATACATTGAGGGCTTTGAGGCTGGTACTGTTTAGCAAAACAATATCATGGCCTCTCTGCTTCAAGAGCTCGCCAGAAGGTGTCTATTGTAAAGTAAGAACGTACGTTGAACAGAATCGCCTTAAACGTGATTTAATGGTTTCGTCTTAGCCTGGGAAGGGGTTGGGGGTTGGAAAGGCATTTTTTTTTTGCGGGCTTTTAAAAAGGGGGAAAAATCGGGTGAAAATACTTTTTTAAATTTTAAGAAGGGCCCCGGTAGAGGGCCTTTTTACTTGTATTCTGACTAGCCATTGGAGAAAATTCATATGGTACCATCCCTTAGTCGAGTGGTAAGGTGCTTACTATACACATCGACGATCTCGCCCTCTGAATTCCCGTGTTGAGTAGTGCTCTTTTGATAGTGCTGCTGGACTTCGTCTTCCTCTCACATGGTTGGTGCGTCGGTGGTTGCGACCGAAGAGGCGGGAAAGCCTTTGCTGCCTGAATCTCTTGCAGTGATGACTGACGCCATACAGCAGTTCGCCCCACTCAGGATAACAGTGGCTCATCAAGCTACAGTCACCTCCTCAGTGTCTGCGCAGCAAGTCGAGTGTCTACTTACACGTACCTTGCTAGCTGGTATCTCACTTTTTGGCCGATTGTCACTCAATTACTCTTTAGTAATTAGACGATGGGCCTTCGTTGCCTTCAACTCCACCCCCTTCACTTCCCCAACCTCCACACGTGCCTCTAGCTTTACTAATCCAATTCCTTCTCGCTAAACCTCAAATTTTCTAATATGATGCACACTATCTGTCCAAAATTTATTATATCCAGATCACTGTGCACCTCACTTAAAGTCTTCAAACCAACTCGGCTTCAAACTCCTTCTGATCAACATTCCTACGAGAGCGTACACTAAGCGATACCAGACAATAAATTCTCACTCAGGCTTCACCATTATTTGGATCTGAGCACCGTGCAAAAGCACAGTCAGTTGCTAATCACGTAGACTACTCTCTCCTGAAGCCTATGACACAGAAAAGTTAGACATAATAAAAGATATCAGAAACAAAGGGAAAAAAAGTCTCTGTTGACGATATTTACAGACCAGAAACATCTACATTCTCAAAATACGCTGTTCTACTCCTGCTGACGCTTTACACTCTTCAGTCAAGGAATCTTTGCCAAGACCATCGCATTCCTCCAACGCTCTCTTCACTTCCGAAATTCACCAATCACACAATGTCTTAAATGCTACAAATTGGGCCATCGACAAAAACACATGCACATCTACACAAGTCTGCTCCAGATGTTCGAAAACTGGCACTTCTGGAATACTTGCAACCTCCCCTTAAATGTTCTAACTGCGGCGGGTCACACACTGCAGTTGCAAATTCCTTGCCCTTCTAGAAAGCAATTCCCCTCCTCCCTCAGAGCAAACAACCTCCCTCCCTACCAACCCTTCTGCCTCTACATCCCTATTCCTTACCTCCTTCACACCCTCCACCCTACCAATGGCTGGGCCTCTCCCACGCACTTGGTCTACCTCTTCTACTCTACACACATCAAACACAACTCACAGATACAAGCACTTCTCATTCTAACACCCACCTAGCACTAGGACAAATAACTGTCAACTTGCCACTGCTGCCCACTCTGCGTTTGGTATCTCAAAGCTTACAATCAGACTACTCACATGGTCCTTAACCTAATCTTGTCTGCTAACAATTTCCCTCTTTAATTATCCTCCTTACTGCTTCTCTTCCAAGCCTCTACAACCTCTCCCCTTATCTCTCCCAACCCCCCACTTCCTACTCCCACCAGCTTCTCTCCTCCACTACCTCTCTTCACTACTTCTACACCTCCCACCAACACCCTACTGCTACTGCTACGACCACCCCTTCCCCCCACTTCCTTACCCACTTCATCCCCTTCCAAAGCTTCCACTTCTCTACAGCTTACCAAAACTTCCACTTCCTCTGCATCCACCTTCGCCCATTCCACCACAACCAAAACCTCATCCAGGTCCAACTCCACCTCCTCCAGACAAAATCCACTCAAACCTAAACCTACCCCAACTTCTAACGGACAGACCAAAGAACATAAAAACAGATCCATCTTTCTCCCCCTCCAGGAAAACGGGTCCGTAGCACCTACAAACACACATCCACTGGGTGGCACCACTATCACGGGCTTTAATCCAAACTCCTCCCCCGACATTAACTTTGCTAAGACGAAACCATTAAATCACGTTTAAGGCGATTCAGTTCACGTACGTTCTTACTTTACAATTAGACACCTACTGGCCGAGCTCCTTGAAGCAGAAGAGGCCAGATATTGTTTTGCTAAACAGTACCCGCCTCAAAGCCCCTCAATGTATCCGCCATTATGGTTTTTACTGCACTACAGTCCCCTATGATCCCCACGATGGGGTTGCCATCCTTGTCAATTCCAACATAAAACATGAATTTCTCCCAATCCCTTTTATTCACCAACACTGTCTTGCGGTCAGAATACACACCCACCTTGGCCCCTTTATCTTTTTCACCACCTATGCTCGCCCAAACACTACTCTCAACATACACGACCTCTCCTTAGTCTTCAACTACACCAACACACCAAAATTACCTACTAGCTGACATGAATGCCAAACACACTGCCTTTCATCACACCAGTAACAACCAACTTGGTCACCAATTACTCAACTTCACAAACCCTAAACACCTAATTCATCTTGGCCCAGACTTCAATACCTTCTTCAAACCACACGGGCCATCAAGGCAAACCAGACATCATTCTGGCAACCGAGCAGCTCTCTATTACAACATTACATCTCACCTGCCCTTATTTACAGGCTCTGACACATCCCTGTATCTTAACATCTCATCCAACCCTATCCTTCATTCCAACCACAGCTCATTCCTCCTACAAAGAACGACTGATGGGATGATGCTTTCAACAACACATAGGGACAATATTAACCTTCACCTATGACTACAACAACAAACCTATCTCTGACATCGAACTCAAACTTGATTCATCCAGGACACCAGTACACAAGCAGCCAACATCGCAATCCAAAGAAAAATCACACCACTCGTTATTCCTTCAAACCGTCACTCAGTACAAGGAAGACTAATTATTGCTACCACAACCGCTTCCTCTAAACTACACATAGATTTAATCAAGTCGATTAGATCTCACTTTACCTTAGAAACAACATTTACAAGCCTAGACCCCAAGACCACAACAATCATGGTCACGACTATACAAACAAGCGGACGGGCAAGCGTGTTTAAAAACACTAAGCCTTTGGAACTTTATCAAAAAACATCAGAGGCACTACCCTCAACAAATTCAAACACATCACCACAAACCACTCACATCTCAGACCCACGGCAGCTACCAAACATCTTCAAACACATCTGGGAGAACATCTTCCACGCTCACCCACCTCACCTCAGTAATTCACCACATTCTGAACATAGAACACTGTAACACTGCACAAACACAAGAAACAACACCAGGAAGCCACACCCCCCACCTTACATCTAGACACTCTTACCTCCTCCCAAGAACCGACACTCCTTTCACCAAACAGACATTAAAATTCCTCTGCACCTTCCTCCCAATGGCTCTGGTTGACTCTGGCCTAAACATATAATCTGAAACACCTTCCTGCCTCTATCATTATGCCTACACAAACCTCCTCAATGCTCCCTTGCTCTGGATACACCTTCCCTCTTCAAAGCTGCTACTGCTATCCTCCTTCCTAAACCCAATAAGACCACTCTGACCCCAGAAAAGATCGCCTATCAGCCTCCTCGAAACTTTAGGCAAAACTCTTTGGAAAAATATTATACTCATGCCTTCGCAGGATACCTGGAAACATAATTCTCAACTTTCAGATGGCCAGTTTGGCTCAGAACACACCGATCACACAGGATGCCATTCACATCATCAACTACATCCAATAAACAACAAAACCAAAGAAACAGGACAGCCCTGGTTGCAAAAGACGTTGAACAAAGCTTTTGCACTGTGTGGCACGCGGGGCTCAAGTACAAACTCTGCACTAACTTCAACCTGCTCTCAATACTCGTTAAACTCCTTGCAAACTTCCTGACGGCCGTACCATGCGATCAAAATTCAAGGTGTTACTCTGACTACTTCACACTAAATCCTGGGAGTTCCCGGGATCGTCCTTTCCTACCCTCTACATTTTATAATAACGACAGTCCAACCATGATATACCACAACTCCATCACATAGCCTATGCAGACGACATTACAAATTAACACTCACGCATATTATACACTCATACAAAACACAAAATGAGGTTGACAGGATCGATCTGGGAACAAAAAATGGAGGATCAAAACCAATGCAGCAAAATCCAAGCATTACTATTATAACTACAGGAAACGTTATCCTCCATTACTTTCCGAACTCAGATACAAGCTGACACCCGCACGTACTTCTCTTTAACACAATCTGTCACTGTCCTTGGCGTTAATCTTGATACCTTCTTCGTTTTACGCGGACAAATTTCACTCAAGGCTGCAATGCTAGAAAGGGGGGGGGGGGGGCCCTTGGGCCTCTACAAGCTGAAACATGCTCTCAACGACACCAAACTACACCTCTATACATCTAATACGTCCTTGCATAACTTACTCTCCTTAGCCCTTCTCTGCAGCAAAAACAAACTTACTGAAACTGCAGCGGCCAGAACAAGCGCTGCAGCTGGGTGCTTGATGTCAGATGGGAGGGACTCGGCACATGCGAGTCTTCTTCCATGCCCAGTTGACGTCCCTGCGCTGAATCTTTACTGAAGAGGCTCAGTGACAGACGATAGACAAATTGAGACACGACATGACTACTGGACCTCTCTCCTTGACGAAGACATTCGCAGACCACAAACCAACACAACCTTTTCTACTCCTTGCATGATCCTGCCGCCTAAACCCTACTTACAAATTAACTTGATCTCTGACAGGTACCTTATAAGGACAGGTACCATTCTCTGTCCCACGTCCGCCTTAGCTTTTTGGGTTAAGACATGATCAGTTCTGCATCCTCTCTAGCACTAAAGGTCGCAAGTCCCTTACTCCAGCTACCCCCGGAGTCCCAACAGAAGACCGGTATTCTCTTTCAAATATCTGTCCCACGCGATCGCCTTTGATGCTCGGATAAGCCCATGGCTCTATTTTACGACTAAAGAACACTCCTCTCCACACTATTCTTCGTCAGTCCGTCTTCCCCGCTCATCCCATTTGGGATCTTACCTGAACTTTCGTTCGTTCGTTCTGTATGTTAGAAGTGATCAAGGTCCCAGGACCGAAACGTTTTCTAATAAATATGTTATAGTGTTTGCTTACGTGTCTTTCTAAACCAACACAAGTTCCATTACATAACTTGAAGATAGTAGAACTATGTACAGAAGATGAGGTAATCAGTCCCTCGACCTAGGAGTAGTTGCGAAGAGCACCGTAGTCGTGGAGATTCTGAAGCAGAAGCAAGGTGCCTGACGCTTTTATTCTATGTACTAATGTCCTGGAATTTGTATTGATAAAGCAGCTTGTTTCAGTGTTCACTCTCTGTAATGTGCTTTGTGTAGTATAACAAAGGTCTAATAATTTGAGAAATTAGGTCTAATAATAACGATCCCAAATGGGTTAACAGGAGGCTAAAGCATCTATTAGGGGAGAAAAGGGGAATTTATAGGCGCATCAGAAGAGGAGAGGTTAACCTTACTGACCAATATGTTCAGCTTAAAAGAGAAAGTCAAAAAAAAGCGATTAGAAAGGCTAAACTGCTATGAATTAGAGTTGCTAATGAATCAATAAGACTATCCAAAAGGGTTATTTCAAGTGTATAGTCGAAGGTGAGGAAAAGTAGGACCTCTGAAATCTGGGAATGGGAAGACTGAGGATAATGAACTGGGAAAATGTGTTCTTATTTATGGACTATTTTTTGTCAGTTTTTACACAGGAAGATGTAAAATGAGTTCAGTAATTATACAATTTTTAGTTCCTGATGAATTTCAAGTTAACTAATATTACTGTCACGGGGAAATGGTATTAAAACAGATAGGACAAAAACTGAAACAAACTAGACCCCGGGACCCGATTGAGTTGTTTTCAAGGGTACTTACGAATGCAAGATGGAGCTTAGTCAGCACATAAAGAGTGTATTCAATAGTCATTCTACCAGTGTTGTTGCCAGATAGAGGGAAGATGGATAATGTGGGTTACTATATTCAAATCAGGGGATTAAGTCCACTCCTTCAAATTACCGACCAATAAGCCTGACATTATAGTGGGCAAGTTATTAGAATCATATTATAGCTGACTTATCAGATGTCACCTTGAAGTGCATAACTTGATCAAATGAATCTCAGCATGATTCACGAGAGTTCGTTCCTGCCTGACAAACTTACTGACGTTCTTCATTAGACATTTGAGGCAGGTTGACAGTGATAAGGAATATGATATTGTTTATTTAGGATTTAGTTAAAAGCCTTCGACAGAGGTACCTCACAAGAGACTCTTAAGAAAGGGGGCAGCTCATGGTATAGGAGGGTAAAGTTCTAGCATGGATTGAGGCATGGCTTACCAATAGAAAGCAAGAGAGTTACCATTAATGGAGTGAAATCTGATTTGGGGAGCGTCCTTGTGGCCGTTCCACAAGGATCAGTTTTGGCCCTCTCCTTGTCACATTTCTACATTAATGACATTGATGAAGGGTTACTAGTGACATGAGTAAGTTATGCTGATGATACAAAGATAGGCCGTATAATTCTCTCTGAGGAGATAATCAATGAACTCAGGACGATTTGGAAACAAATATAATGTCTTGGTCTGAGAATGGAAGATGAAGTTTAATGTGGATATGTGTAAGGTATTGCCCTTGTATGAAAATAACCCTCGAAGCTATATAATTCTAGGTGAAGTAGAGACTCGTCATACAGAATGTGAAAACGACTTGGGAGTCATGGTAAGCAGAAGAAAATCTAAGCAAGACAGCAGTGCATCTCAGTGTGCGCAAAAAGGCCAACAGATTTACTTGGATTTATTCAAGGAGTATAAGTAACAGAAGTCCAAAGTTATTTTACAGCTCTATACAATCACTAGTGAGGCCTCATTTTGGATTATGCTGCTCAGTTTTTTGGTTTATCCCTTATACAGGATGGGCATTATATCATTAGAGAACCATTTACAGAGAAGAATGACTAAAATGATTTTACTGCGTAAGGAACCTCCCGTATGAAGATAGACTTAAAGCCTTAAATCTCCACTCTCTGGAGAGGCGTTTAGAATGATGGGGGAGATATCATTGAAGTGTATAAGTAATGGGACGGGCATAAACAAGGGGAGACTTAATAAAGTATATGAGGGTGTCGAACCAGTGTAGAACCAGGAATAATGGATTTAAGATGGATAAAGTTAGATTTAGAAGAATGGACTAGGATATGTATGGTTTTCTAACAGAGTTGTAGATGCGTGGAACAGTCTTCCCAGTGGGGTGATAGAGGTAGGACCTTGGGTTTGCTTTAAGAAGAGACTGGACAAATATATGAGTGGAGGGGGGGGTTTGATTTGGTGTTGGGGGGTGCGGGAGTTGTTTCTTGAGTAGCTTTAGGTAGATGTCGTTTTGATAAGGACCTGCCTCGTATGGGCCAGTAGGCCTTCTGCAGTGTTCCTACATTCTTATGTTCTTATGTTCTTAAGATACCAGTGCCTCTTCAGTTCCACCGACGAAGTATGCCAGGGACCCTCTTGCTCCACCATCGGAATAAAGTTGCTAAATGTTGCCTATGTGTCTTATATACCAACCTGTCGGTATTGTATACCATTTGATAATCACTCATCGTCAACAGAGACTTTGTTCTTAGTACTAATGTCTTTGATTAAGTCTTCTTTGTCTGTGTCATAGGCAGTCAGGAGGAGAATATCTACGTGTTTTGCCGATCATGTACCTTTGGCACGCGGTGCTCACGAGTCCAAATAATAGCGGAAGCCTGGCATTGAGAAGTTTTTGTCTGGTCTCGGTTTGAGGTGTACGTTTCATAGGGAATGTTGTCAAGAAGGGTTGAAGCCTGAGATGGGTTTAATGATTTGAGCTGAGGTGGCCAGTGATTGGTACAATAAAATTTCATAAGAAAAAGAAAGAGGAACACGCAGGCTGGCCTGTAGTCCATACTAGGAGGTCCCTTTACGTGTGGGAAAAGCACTTATGCACAGTTCAGTACATTTATAAAAGGAAACGTTTCGCCGCGAGTGGTTTTTCTGTCCAAATACAGAGAAACCTAAGAAGAAAGATATATATAGTGGCAGGAGTCAGATGAAGTGACGAGTGGATAGAGGGGGGTGTAGTAGTAGAGTAGTGGATTAAGGAGGTGAGGCTAGAGAGGGCTGGTCGATTGCTGACATCATGTAACAGCAGTTCCCGGATGGGTAATGTCCTTTGATTAGTAATTTTGAAATACTGTCATACCGGATTTTTGCGTTATAGTGTTAATGTTAGTGCGCTTCAATGCATTTTTCCGTCTATAAGTCATCTTCTTTATTATTTCACTGTTTAGCTTCATTGAATTTCCTGAGGTGTCCAACATCTGTCCTTTAACAATTCATCACACTAACATACCAGTTGTAGATGTCGTTAGTCGGAAGGCTATGATATGTCCTCAGAATCAAGATTCCATGATGTTAGCAGTGTCTGACAAAGTTGTACAGAATGGTATACAAACCGTCAAGATGAAATTAAGACACAGGATGCACATTCTGGTGTATCTTTAGTGTTGAGTTTCGCCATCCAGTGGCCTTTATCAATTCAAGTTCATTACATAACTTGAAGTTAGTAGAACTATGTACAGAAGATGAGGTAATCAGTCCCTCGACCTAGGAGTAGTTGTGAGAGCACGTAGTCGTGGAGATTCTGAAGCAGAAAGCAAGGCGCACTGACGCTTTTTACTATGATACTAATGTCTGGAATTTGTATTGATAAAGCTCTGGATGCGAAACGTTGTTGTAGTGCGTGGAAGCAGTCTTCCAGTGGGGTGATAGAGGTAGGACTTGGGGTAGCCTTTAAGAGATAATAAGGAACATAAGAAGGAGGAAACATGCAGAGCCTGTTGGCCCCATACTAGGCTGGTCTTTTACAAGTCATCACACTAACAAACATTGACCAACCCACTTTTCAATGCTACCCATGAAATAAGCTCTGGTGTGGGGGGGGCTGGGTTGATTGGTTGTTCATGGGATACGGGGTTATTTCATGAGTAGCTTTAGCTAGGACTTTGGAGGTGTTTCAATTTCGTGGGAGGGATTAGATTTGAGTCGGACTTGCACATCAGAGCTTGTTTTTGGGTGGCATTGAAAATTGGGGTTGGTAAATGTTGTTCGTGAGGAGAATTGTAATGACCTGCCTAGTATGGCCATCTGGCCTGTCCTGAGTGTTCCTCCTTCTTATGTTCTTATGTTCTTTATGATCGTTTTCATAAGGACCTTGCCTCGTATGGGCCGTAGGCCTTTTGCAGTGTTCTACATTTTATGTTCTTAAAGAGATACCCAGATGTTACACATGTAAGAACTAGAAAGGGAAGAACACTGAAGGCAGGCTGTTTGACCCAAATTTGGCAGGGTCCTTTACAATTCATCCATAACAAAACATTTGCCAAACCAATTTTCAAGGCTACCAGAAAATAGCTCGGATGTGAAGTTCTGACTAAAATCTAACCCCTCCCGCTAAATTTGAAATACCAAGTCCTGCTCAATACCCAACTGGTAGACTGTCACTCATCAACTCACTATTTCCAAACCAATACTTTAAGAACATAAGTATGACGAACCTTGTGAGGTCTACTGGCCGACATAATGCAGGTCCTTATTAAACAACCTCTGCCCAAAAGATAACCAAGAATTAACTCCACTCATATTTGTCAATTCTTCTTAAAGCTAACAAGGTCCTAGCATCTATCACCCACACATCCTCAACTCTTGTTTAGCAAATCCATACTTACCTATGTCCTTTCTAAAATCTAAATTTATCACTTAATATATTATTCCTGGTTTTAATGGTTCGACACCCTCATACCTTATTAATATATAATTTGTGTATGCCCGTCATCCACTTATACACCTCAATGATATGTACTCTCATTCTAAATCGCTCTAGACGTGAAGATTTAAGCTTTCGGTTGATATAAACCTTGGTAATAAATACGACAAGTTGGTTTAGAAAGACACCGAAAACAGTTTTCTAATAAGAACATAAGAAAGTAAGATAGGAGGAACACTGTACAGAGGCCTGTTGGCCATATAGGCAGGTCCTTTACAATTTCATCCCATAACAACATTTGGTCAACCAATTTCAAATGCCACCCAAGAAACAAGCTCGATGTGCAAGTCCCTCTCAAATCCAAACCCCTCCCACTTCATGTACATTATCCATCCTAATTTGAAACTACCCAAAGTCATAGCCTCAATAACCAACTAGGTAGGGACTGTTTCCTCATCAACTACCCTATTCAAACCAATAGTTTCCTATGTCCTTTCTAAATCTAAAACCTTATCTAATTTAAAGCCAATTAATGCGGGTTCCTCTCTCGGAGATATTCCTCAAGTCACTTGTTAATATTCCCTTTATTAATACCTATCTTCACTTGTACACGTCGATCAGGTCTCCCCTCATTTCTTCGTTAACAAGTGAATGTACTTAAGAGTCTTCAATCTTTTTTTTTTCATAAGTGAAGGATTTCTAATTGCTATGGATTATTTAAACTGAATGTTTTCTAACTAATTTATGTCCATTCTGTAATTGGGAGACCAGAATTGAGTGTCATATATCTAGGTGAGGCCTTACTAATGATGTATAAACTGCGTATGCCCCTTTTTCAGGTAACATTTCGATGTTCGTAGTGGTAGTGTAGAAGTAATGACGACAAGTACTCCAATTATGATAGAGCAATTAATTCGTTCAAGAGTTTAAAGGATATAAAAAGCTATTACTTGGGTAACATAAAAATAGGTTGGACAAATATAGACTGGAAAGAGGAGCTTGTTTCAGTGTTCCACTCTCTGTATTGTGCTTTGTGTCGTATACAGGAAGAGACAATGTGATGGCAGGGTTTACTGTTTTCAGGAGGATTCTTTGCTAACGACTTCGGAGATGGTGAAGCTGCCGTTGTTGTGTGTAATTGTATTCGAACAGCGATCAGAGCTGATTCGAGGAAACTGGCGTCTGTGGATATTAGTTTTTTGCTCACTAATTGGGCGTCTCTGAATTTCATGAGATGATTTGCGGAATTCGGTGTGGTACACAAGCGTTTGTTCAAGTTATCGTTCCTATATGCATAAATGTGTTCATTGAGTAGTGAACATGAAACAAGCTGCCTCTTTCCAGCTATATTTGTCAACCTATTTTTCTGTTACCCCAAGTATTAGCTTATATATCTTTCACTCTTGTACGAATTAAATTGCTTATCATATTGTATTACTTTTGCACTACCACTTCTAAATACTACCATAGTTAACATCGGAAATGTTACCTCCACTAGTATTGCACTCACTCTGAGCCTTTATATACACGCTGTGTCCATGTATTGTTTGTAATGGCTTGATAAAGCTCTGGAGAGCGAAAACGTTGCCACAATAACTGTCACATTAGTTGCACTGGGTCCTTTTACTTTACTTATTGTCGCGCGTAATTCTACCAACTTTATTACACGGTCATACTGGAGACTCGTGATGAAAGCACCATTCTGGGTATCGTCAGCCACAGGCTATAAAACCTACAATACTTTCTTCGTGCATATTTCGACCTTCCGTTTCGTAAAATCTGGAGCAGTCCCCCATTGATCGGAGCATAAGCTCCTGAAGCTCAAATAAGCCTCAGCGACTTGACAATGCCCCTATCAGATTTTAATACGCACGAAGAATGTATGTTGGTTTTTTAAAAGCCCCGTGGCTGGGGGAACGACCCCAGGAGAAGGGAGGTGTACGGAGTCTCCAGCATGACGGGAAGGACAACCACTGTCCAAGCACGTCATGCGGGGACAAGCCAAGGTTGAAGGAATTTTACTGTTACTTCTTTGGAACCAATCTTTGCTTCAGCGTGTTGAAAGGACGAGTTGCGTCTCGGCGACTAGTGTCTGTGCTTCAGTAAAACCTCAATCGAGGAGAAGAAGGTATACACCGTTTGCTAGATGATATGAAAATGTCGAAATATCATTCGGAAGGAGGAAAAATGTCTTTTCCTTGATGAGGCCACAAGGGAAGTCACCCATGAAAGGTTCACTTTTCAACAACGGTTGCCTTCTTCCGTGCTCGACACTCTTGCATTGCTATTGCCGTGTTCGCCATTAATTCAATCCGAAGTTCCTCATCCGTAATTGTGTATTACGATCAACTTTCAACGACACCAAAAAAGTTTCACCCACATTGGATCATTAGCCTAGTCATTTTTTTGCTTACAAAACTTCAGCTCCGCCTATTAGCCTTTGCTTATCGTTCAGATAAATCTACTAAGTTTTTTTTTCCCCCCAGTTAAACTGACAGGGGGCACCAAAACCCGCCAGTTTAACTGCCAGGTAAACCTTTACGTGCATCCCGAAAGATATTTGATATTTCAAAAAGATACCAGTGCCTTCAGTTCCACCGACGAAGTATGCAGACCTCTTGTGTCCACAATTGGATAAAGTTGCTAAATGTTGCCTTGTGTCTTATATACCAACTGTCGGTATTGTATACCATTTGATAATCACTCATCGTCAACAGAGACTTTGTTCGTAGTACTAATGTCTTTGATTAAGTCTTCTTTGGCTGTGTCATAGGCAGTCAGGAGAGACTGACTAGTGTTTTGCGATCACTGTACATTGACGGCGTCAGGAGTACCTCTTAATAGCGAAG
This sequence comes from Cherax quadricarinatus, assembly GCF_026875155.1. Lineage (NCBI taxonomy): Eukaryota > Metazoa > Arthropoda > Malacostraca > Decapoda > Parastacidae > Cherax > Cherax quadricarinatus. The sequence goes on along the minus strand of NW_026507045.1, from coordinate 4,455 downwards.
TTGCATTGAGAAGTTTTTGGTTGGTCTCGGTTGAGGTGTACGTTTCATAGGAATGTCTGTCAAGAAACTAGTTGAAAGCCTGAGTTGGTTTTTTAAGATTTGAAGTGAGGTGCGCCAGTGATCTAGTACATAAATTTCATAAAAGAACAAACGAAAGGAGGACCACTGCAGCTGGTGTTGTCCCATACTAGGCAGGTCCTTTACGATTGGGAAAAGACACTTATGAACAGTTCAGGCCAATTTATAAAGGAAGATTCGCCGCGAGTGGTTTTCGTCCAATACAGAGAAACTCAGGAAAACACATATATATAGTGGCAGAGTCAGGTGAAGTTACGCGTGGTGACGGGGGTAGTAGTAGTAGTAAGTGGATTCTAAGGAGGTGAGGCCTAGAGAGGGGACAAGCGGACATCATTAACAGCAGTTCGGGCGGGATGGGTAATGTCTCTTGATTATTAATTTGGAAATACTGTAACTACCGGATTTTTGCTTTATAGTGTTATGATGGCTTAGTGTGCTTCAAGCATTTTTCTCCGTCTTAGTCATTTTCTTTAATCACTAGTTTAGCTTCATTGAATTTCATGAGGTGTCCAACATCGTCCTTGTACAAATTATCCCACTAAACTACCAGTGTAGTTGTCGTAGTCGTGAAGGCTATGTACATGTCCTCAGAAATCAAGATTCCATGATGTTGGAGTGTCTGACAAGTTGTACTAGAATGGAAATACAATACCGTCAAGATGGAAAATTAAGACACATGTGCAAATTGAGTTCTTTATTGTAGGACGTTTCGCCTCCAGTGGCTTTATCAATACAAAGTTCCATTACATAACTTGAATGTAGAACTTATAACCAGAAGATGAGGTGTTCAGTCTCGACCTGGAGTAGTTGCGAAGTGCCCGTAGACGTGGGAGGATTCTGAAGCGAAGAATGGCGCCTGACGCTTTTATACTATGCATAATGTCCTGGAATTGTGATATTGCTTAAAGCACTGGATGGCGAAAGTTTGTCGATGCGTGGAACAGTCTTTCCCAGTGGGGTGATAGAGGCTTGGAACCTTGGGTAAGCTTTGAAGAAGATACATAAGAACATAGAAAGGAGGAAAACACTGCAGCAGGCTGTTGGAACCATACTAGGCTGGTCCTTACAATTCATCCCTAAACAAACATTTGACCGCCTAGTATGGGCCACAAGGCCTGCTCAAGTGATTCCTCCTTTCTTATCGTTCTTATGTTCTTATGTGTTTATAAGGACCTGGCCTCGTATGGGCCATTAGGCCTTTGGCAGTTGTTCCTAATTCTTATGTCTTAAAGATACCCAGATATTACACTTGTAAGAACATAGAAAGAAAGGAACACTGAAGAGGCCTGTTTGACCATATTTGGCAGGTCCTAACAATTTCATCCACTAACCAAAACATTTGCCCAACCCCCAATTTCAATGCTACCAGAAATAAGATTCTGATGTGCCAAGTCCGACTCAAAATCTAAACCCCTCCCACTAAAGTTGAAACTACCAAAGTCTAGCCTCAATAACCCAACTAGGTAGATGTCCACTCATCAACTCCCTATTTCCAAACAATCTTTAAGCACAATATAAAAGCTTGACGACCATGCTGAAGGTCTACTGGCCATACAATGTTACAGGTCCTTATTAAAACAAACTCCCTGCCCCAAAAGTACCCAAGTATTAACGCCCCATATCCAATGACTCTAATCAAAACCCAGCCCCTCCACTCATAATTTGTCAATCTCTTCTTAAAGTTCCAGGTCCTAGCCTCTATCACCCACACATCCTAATCTTGTTTAGAAAACCAGTAGAGTCTTACTTATGTCCATTCTAAATCTAAATTTTACACTTAAATATATTATTCCTTGTTCTTACATGGTTGACACCCACAATAACTTTTTAATATCTCATTTGTTTATGCCCGTCATCCATTATAAACCTCCAATGATATGTCTCTCTTCTACATCTCTCTAGAGTGAAGATTAAGGCTTTCGGTTGATATACACCTTGGTAATAAATACCGACAGTTGGTTTAGAACGACACCGAAACGTTTTCTAATAAGTACATAAGAAACATTAGAAAGGAGGAACACTGCAGCAGGCCTGTGGCCCATACTAGGCCGGTCCTTTACAATTCATCACTACAACATTTGACAAACCCAATTTTCAATGCCAACAAGAAAACAAGCTCGATTGTGCAATCCCCTCAAATCCAACCCTCCATATGTACTTATCAACCAAAATTTTTGAAACACCCAAAGTCATAGCCTCAATAACCCAATAGGTAGGATGTTCCACTCATTCAACTCCCTATTCCAAACCAATACTGTCCTATGTCCTTTCTAAATCTAAAACGTATCTATTTAATCCATTACTGAGGGTTCTTCTTGGAGAGATACTCCTCAAGAATCTTTGTTAATATTCCCTTTATTAATACCTATCTTCCACTTGGTACACTTCGATCAGGTTCTCCCTCATTTCTTCGTTCCTAAACAAGTGAATGTAACTTAAGAGTCTTCCATCTTTCTTTCATAAGGAAGAATTTCTAATTGCTATGTATTAATTAACTGAATGTTTTCTAACGATTAATTTATGTCCATTCTGTAATATGGAGACCAGAAATTGAGGCTGCATAATCTAGGTGAGGCTTAATAATGATGGTATAAAGCTGGCAGTATGCCTTTTTCAGGTAAACATTTCGATGTTCGCTAGTGGAAGTTAGTAGGAGACTTACGAAAGTAATACCATATGATGAGCAATTAATTCGTTACCAAAGAGTAAAAGGATATAAAAGCTATTACTTTGGTGTAACATAAAAATAGGTTGGACAATATAGATGGAAAGAGGCAGTTGGTTTCAGTGTTCACTCATGTAATGTGCTTTGTGTCGTTATAACAGGAGAGACTATGTGATGGGCAGGGTTTACTGTTTTCAGGTGGATTCTTGCTAAGACTTCGGAGATGGTGAAGTGCGTTTTGTTTTGTTTAATGTATTTCGAACACAGCGATCAGTGCGTTTCGAGCACTTGCGTCTGTGGAAATTAGGTTTCTTTGATCACTAATTGGGCACGCGTCTCTGAATTTCATGAGATGTTTTGGGGAATTTGGGTGTTGTACAAAAGCTTGTTAAATTTATCGTTCCTAATGCAAAATGTGTTCATTGGTGAACACTAAAAACAAGCGCCTCTTTCCAGTCTTATTTGTCCAACCTATTTTTATGTTCCAAGTAAAGCTTTTTTTCCCTTTCACTTTTGTACGAATTAATTCCTATCATATTTATTACTTTTGTCATCCACTCAAATACTACCACAGTGAACTCGAAATGTTACCTCACTAGTATTGCCCTCACTCGGGCCTTTATTCCCTTGTGTCCATGTATTGTTTGTTCAGGGGTCAGTCGTCAGTGAGGTCACAGCCCCTGAGCGTTTGGGGGATTGCGTGGACGGTTAAAAAGCATGGTTTGCTTCTACGTGTTTTAAAAGCTGAGGTGGAGATTTGAAGGGGAGGTCTTGCTTCTCCAGGAGGAGTTTTGGAGGTGAGGTCCACCTCAATGGGCCCTGGGGGGAGAGTGTGAGGTGGTGGAAGTGGGGGGGAGGTTTTAGCAGTGGGTGCAGTCTGTCTCTCACTGTGAGGGGGCTGTTTTGGTGGGGTGGTAGCAACGCTACCAGCGTGAGGTGACCCGCACCCCGCTACAAGTGGCGAGTTGTTCACAGTAATGGGAGGGCTCAGAGTAAGGAAAGTTTGAGGGAGATCTGAAGGTAGGGAAATCGTTCTCGTTTTTCAGGGTAATGTCTTCAGGGCCAGTGAAGGAAGGGTACTACTGCCCCTGCTAATGAAGGTAAGCGATTTTTGGTTTGGGGACTTCAGGTAAGTTTTGTTGTCGTGCTTTTTGTAAAAGGAATAAAAAGTGGAGATAGAGTGTGCTTCCCGGAGTGGTGTTGGGGGAATTTTCAACGATGGGTAATATCATGCAGGAATGGGAACAAGCCCTTTCTGTCTCAGTGCTGGTGGAAATGTTTGGGGGAAAGGGGAGGAGAGAAAAGGCTGATAAGTACAGGTCAGCTATAGATTTTATTAGTCTAAAGGGGGGGTCCCCAAACTATGTGATCTTGCCAGAAGGGGGGAGGAAATGAATGGTTGCTAGGGCAATTGGGGTAAATTGCTGGCTAAAAGATACTGAAGGAATTGCAATCCCTTCATTGAAACTGGGGAAAAACTTTTATGGCAAACTGATTGTATGCAAGGGATGGGGTTCTCTCCTGGGGCAGGGGGGGTAGCACTTGCAGACTCGATTGAGAAGGGCCATTGGTGAAATGCCTTGATTTTTAAAATGATGGAAGTTGAGGATGGGTGGTGGGGGAAACAAGCAGGTTGCAACACTAGGGTTGGAACAGTAAATTATAAAAAGGGATTCACATGAAATTATAATAAAGACAATAGAACAGGTCCC